>WTSP01014296.1:0-67396 GCA_025331215.1 Actenoides lindsayi | reverse complement strand
CCGCAGCCAGCCCCGCAGCCAGCCCCGCAGCCAGCCCCGCAGCCAGCCCCGCAGCCAGCCCCGCAGCCCCGGCACCCGGGCTCTCGGCGGAGACGCTGCAGTTATTCCCGGTCCCACTGTGGGGAGCTTGCAGGATGGGCTACTTGCTTACAGACCAAACAGCACTGCCGAGTTACAGCGCTGAATTTCCTCTTTTATGAGCCTGTGGCATTTAAAAGCCGCCTGATCTCTATTTAGGTTTCTCGCTCGTGGCCTGGGGGAAGGAGGGGAAAGGACAGGAGGAGGGATTGCAGAGCAGAAAGTCTTTTGTCTTCAGTATTGATGAAATCGGAGATGCTTCCCTCCCTCTCCCCATTATTTACCACCACAGCTCTCGCATAAATTGCCACAGCAGCGTAAGAGCTACTTTTGCCCAAATTATTCCCGCTACGGCTAGGAAGGAGATGCTAAATTCCATTTTTGGACATATTTTCAAAGCGAACAATCACATCCTGAGCCTGACGAGTCTCGGGACCTGCTGTTGCTTGGGGCTGTCTGGGGATCCTGAGGATTCTCACCCCCTGCTCAGCACCAGGCCAGGCCGCTGGGTAAACTGGAACTTCTCTCAGTAACAGGGAGCAGTGGTAACAGGGTGTTTGTGCTGGCAGCTGACACCAGGGATTTCCAGGGAAGATTTTCCAGAAACGTCATTTTGGAGCTGGCACCCAGTTCAGCTGCACGTAGCGACCTCCAGCTCCAAGTCCTCTTCTGAGGAGGGGGTGTTACTTTTCATGTAAAGTCCCTTACCTGGATAACAGGAATCCAAACCTACTTATTGTGAACACGAACCAGATATGGGGACTGAGTAAACAAAAAACAAGTTAAGATTAGGATATTTTGGTCAACAGATGCTTTGTATCTGCCTCTCCATCGTGCTCATAAACGGAAGTCCTTCGGCCTAAATGACCGAGATGTTCCCCTAATCACACTTCCACAACATTAATGCGGCTGTTCAACGCAGCTAGTTCCCTCTAAATTTCCCAATCAAGATTTGCTAACTGTCAGACATACCATTTAATGAAAAACATGTTTTACAGCCTAGGGAGCTCGGGTTGCCAAAAGGGAATTGCAAAGACTGCAAAGCCAAAAGTGACTCTTTTTCCAGGACAGTGGGATAACATCAGCCAGAAGCCTTCCTTGAGAAGGTCCATGGCTCTAAAAGTAATGTTTTATTTTACCATATTATATTTACCTCAATTCCCTGCCAAGGCAGATATTTAAAGCGACTCAGCTCTTTACAATAAAAATCACAAAATGAGGTGTGAAGCTGCTCCCAAGGGCCCTGCCAAAGCCAGCGGCATCAGCAGCCTCAGAGCCAGCAGCCCAGAACACGTGTGCAGACGGCACCGCGGCTGCGAGGCGAGCACGATGCCAGCCACCGTGGGAGCGGGTAAGGCTCGTGGCACAGCTGGAGAATCCTCTCCCCCTGATCCTGACACCCAGGTCAGGCAGCAGCTGCCTATCACTCACCCCCTGGAGCTGGAGGATGGTTATAGACTTAAAGCAGTACAGCAGAAAGTGTCACAGACCAGACACTTCCTGAACTGTACCGGTGCACAGGCAGCAGCCACCTCAGCATGTAGGTGTGAAGCCACTTCCACTCCCCTCCCGCCCCCATCACACACCGCACTGAGAAACAGCTCCAGCTAACAGCCTTCATTATGCTATTTTTTTATCCTGTGTAGCTGTTAGCTTTATTTTCTCTTTCTATGAAGTTATCATGGAGTCAAGGGACAGCAAAAGGGGACTATCTTCCATCTTCTCAATCTACACACGATAATAATGAGAAATTAACTTCCACTCTCCCAAAGGAGCAACCTACTGATGCAGAAACTGTCTGGAAAAGCTGGAGTCTTGAAGCTGAAGTCTGTAAGGAAAGAGAGAGCCTTGCAATAAATCACTGCACTGAATCATCGCCCTTGCTTCCCAATCAACACAAAGAAGATGAAGTCCTTGAATTTGCCTTCATCCCAAGAACCCCTCCTCCTCCCCTCCTCCTCCCATGGGCGTAAAGCAAGCCAGCAACAAGTACGAGGACACCCTTCCTTCTCCTGCTGGAAATCAAAGCCACCTAAGAGACTGCAGAGTGCACTGTATTTGCATCCCAGCATAGCAGGACCAGTTGATGAATGACATCATGGTCCGACATACTGACATCACTCAGGTCTGTGTCCCAGCTAATCCAAGCAAGACAGAGCTGTGGTTAACCACACTCACTTTGGACAAAGTCTGGAGAAGCTTCCCAGATCTGGGGTGAAACAACATGCAAGCCATGACACATCACACAACACGGTGCTGCTATATCAGGAGCTGATGCCATTGCACACTACAAGATATTTCTACTTTTTAGCCTCCAAACTTGCAAAACACATGTCCTCCTCTTGTTGTGCATTGTCTCGTATTACTGAGAAGGAAGTGAACTCCTATTGAGATGATTATAGCAAAGCATCCCATAAAGACCTCCCTCACCTCACACCTTAGTGAAAAAGCAGGGAGGCTCATGAAGCAGAGAAGGCAGAAGGGGAAGGTGACTCCAGAAATATCATCATAAGAAATATTCTGCAAATACTGAAATAAAATCACGCCTCGAAATATTCTTCTCAACAGTTAATTAAACTAAGGCGAGAGGGCTGAGAATACGATACTCACGGGAAATCACATACATCTTTGAACACACCAAGAAAAATCGTGTGTGGCCAAGACAGGGCACTTTAAAATAACACCGAGAGTACATAATAACATCTGAAAAGATCGACTCAGGCCTGTAATTCCCTCATCTCATACTTGGACAATTTGCTTAAAAGCACCATCTATTCCATTTACATCACGACTTGCTTTGCGTCACTGGGAACCACGTTCAGTCGGTTCCTGGGAGTACCTGACAGCGTCTCTTCTGGATCTCACCCCGCAGCAGAGACCCATCGCCCGCAACACCCCCCCTCCCGGCTGTTTGTCCCAAGGGACATGGAGCACGCAACATCGGGAGTCAAACCCATGCTGGAGTGCTGGCTGGACTTGGGAACGGGGAGAAGCACCAGGAACAAAGGCTCCCTGGCGCCTCCCGCCTGAGCTAACAAGCTAACGTCACACCACACAGCAGCCCAGCATCAGCACAGCTCTATCCTGCAGAGCTCTACTCTGTCTGGGGCCATCAAACATTCCAGGTAATGGATTTCAAGCAACTATCTATTATTTTCTCCCCCCCCTTCCCCTTTCACTGAGTGCAGGTTTAAAGCCCTTGGATAGCAACTCTCACTCACAAGGCACGGAGGGATGCACAGGGATTGTTGGTTGGGATTGCTCCTGACTGACAGCAAGATTTCAGAAATAGCTCATCTCTCATTTCTTGTTTCGACAAGAAGAAAAAAAATCTGATGACAGAAGTTATTTCTCCCCTGAGAAATGCTGCTCTCAAAGTCTTCATTTACCCTGACATTTCCCCTCCACTGTACCAACAGCTTATCAGAAGATTGCAGTCCAAATGGAAAAGCAGAAGGGGAATATCGAGCAGGCCCAGACTGGGATGTCTCCCCCCCAGGTGTCAGAGCCAGTCGGTCCCTGGCCAAGCAGACACCCAGGGGCAGTTTAGGAGGTCACTGAGGTTCCTCTGTTGGCATTTAGGAAGATGTGACCCAAAGGCGACTGCAATGCCTCTGCTAGAGGGCAACGTGTCACCACCCCACCCCATGACACATCTGAAGGATGCCCCAACAGATGCCTACTAGTTCTTTTCTGCACAGAGTTTAAAAATAATACTGACATGGACAAATGTGTTCAGACTTAGGGGAATTTGTCCATCCCAGCTGTATCCCTGGTAGGTCACACAGGAATTGGTTTTACAAACCATTTTTACCCCTCCCAAATAAATGCTTGTCTGTTACCCTCAGGCAGTGACATGGGATCTGCTTGGTTAGGCAGGATCAAAGTCTGTCCTAAACTGTCTTCCCAACAGAGACAACTTGGCAGCAGAATGCAACTGGGTGCAAGGGATGGTGACTTTGGCTGTGGGTGGCAGCACAGCAGACCCGCACCCGTGCCCCCCATCAAAGTCCTCAGCAGGCTGCAGAGATGAAGAACAATGGAGGAGCTACGGGGCAGGCATCTGCATTAAACAACAGCTCCATCCAGTACCATGTTCCCTGGGATCAGATCTATTTTTATGAATGCACTGGAAAAGCCTGAATGTTTTTGCTCTCTGTACTTGTTCTTGACACAACTAGAAAATAGGGAGCAGTGATAACTGCACTAATAATAGTAATACAACTAATAACAGGATTTGACTCTCCAGTAAACATTTACTCTGCTGCCATTTACACTCAACGGTATCGCGTCTGTTGCCAAAGACTGAACTCCACAAGAGGTTCACCCAGCATCTTTACATACATGGTTACTCAGCCTGACTAATTCAACCACTAACAATTCTCTTCTTTTGTAGAGCACATGAAAAGAAAAAAAAAACAGAGGAAAAAAATCTGTATCATCAGTGCTTTTGACACAAGAGATGACCATCTTCCCCCTGACCCTGCTGCGGTTCCAGGAGTCCTCATCACAACGACTCCTTCGTGTCCTCCTTCCCCAGTTTACACCTCGGGACATGTCACAGATAGAAACAGCAGCTTGTGAAAGTACCAACAGCCAAATCCTGAGGTAGAGTGGGGGGTTTTTGTAGGAATGATTTCTGAGTGCCATCATGATTTTGAGTGGCCTAAAATACTGAGTATTAAAAACCTCCCAAAGAAGGGAAATGGAAAAGCCAGGCAGCTCCGCTGCCAGACCGTGCGCTGGCAAAGACACAAGGCATCCTGGATCACCCTGGCTGGTTCCTGTGCCTCCATTCATCAGATCTGCTTCTCAGCTCAAATATCTCTATCTCGAGATCATAAACAGATCTGCAGAAAGAAAATAAACATCTGTTGAAGAAATGCTTCATTACCAAGGTTGGAGGAATTTCCAGGGCGTTCACAGGTTACGTGTTATTTTAAATCACTTTGGCACACTGGGTAGCTGCAGGTACTTTACTGGTACAGATATATGCTGTATTGATTTCGGAGCATGGTTTATGCCTTCCAAATGAGCAGAGCAACCTCACTGAAACCCCTTGATGTTGGGGAAGAACTTCCCTGAGCTTCTTGGGGGTCTGGAGTTCAAGAAGAGCCCTCGGCCTCGAGTGCTGGCAGTAAATTCAGATGCTGTTAGGCACTGCCTGGGGGCAGCTACCCCCAGGACAGCTATTCTGGAATAATGCAGCAAAAAAAGAGTTATTTGACCAAGAGAAAAAGAAAAGCTAAACCCTACCCTTCTTATTTTGGGAGCAGAGGAGAGTAAGAAAACACAAGACAAAACCCCACCAAGGTCCTAGAGGCAGAAAGCCACAGTTGGAGATGCATTTATCACAAATTAAACTGCACGGGAAATAATCCACAAGCAGAAGTTCAGCCAGTAGACAGCTTCTTATGCTCTCTGATCACCAGGAGAGTACAAACTTGCCCACAGTGTCACTTTAATACACTTACAGGTAAGATCACATCTGCTATTTCCTGTCGAGACCAGGAAGTGGCTACGAATGGTGTGCGTGGGCTCCCTAACAGGGCCAGAGGGGCGAGCTCTCCTTCCTTCCTTCCGGCAGCACGCTGAGTGCTGAGCAAACCAAGGTCTGGCACCTGGTCTGGAGGCTCACCAAACAGGAATATCCTTCTGCAGACAGTGCTGTCCCAAGGCTGTATCTTTCAAGCAGCTAACAACATTTGTACTGAATAGCACGACAATTCACATGTTGATGGTTCTGAACTCTATACCAGACTTGAAAAAGAAATTAGAAACAATCTTTAGGAACTCCTCGGAATGCCAAGCAATTGAAACCTACTCATAACGATATAGGACCGAAGCTAGAATATTAAAATTGTCATTAAGTGGGATGCACATGAAATGCTAAAAAGTCTTTTGGCAAATTATTTCTTGATATAATGACATGCTGTAGACCTAAATCTTAGTACAAGGCATGAAAAAAGACAGTTAAATCAACTTTATTCATTTAAATATAATTTTAAAAGAACTGGTGTTCGTCTCTTTATTGCTCAAGGATCTTTATCAATTTCTTTAGCCCTCATTTATTTCTCTTCCTTAGTCCCACGGGAATGCCGTTTGATTTATTGGGAATTAGTTCTTACAACTCATGAATGCCTTAAACTGTTTTCAGATTAATCATGCCGATATCTGTCCGCACACCGAGGAGAGCCCCGTTCGATCTGTGCATTCACACACACCCGAAGGGCTCCCAGCCCGCTGCGTGCCAGCAGCGGTTTGCGTTATTGATCGCTCTCTCATGGAAACGGCTCGTTACGGCAAGGACCCGCGGCTCCAATTAACTTTTAAAATACTTATTTTGCGATGGCCTCATTCTGCAGGCGTTGTTTTGGTTATGGCTCTACTGAGGCAGATGTCAGCTTTAAAGCAAGGTCACGAAGGCTGCTGCATTCTTTTGGGGGAGGGAGACGATGGAAAAAACCCAAACAAACTATGTAGTTAATTTAGTTTCAAGTTCAATTCTCCTGCTCATTGCGACCATCAGCTCAAGGCTAAGAAGGTGCTCTCCAACTGTAGCCAAGTGGGTCCGTATCTTGGCTTTGTCCAAAGCACCCTATATGAGGGGATTTTGCCAGGATGCCACTGACACCCATCTCCTTGGGCTCTGGCTGGTGCTGCACCACGGGTGGGGGAGCTGCGCAGGGTTTACCGTGGATCAGGAAAGCTTTGGAGGAGGGAGGAGCTCTGTGCCACACTCAAAAATGCTGAGAGGAAGGAAAAAGGTTTTTTATTCTCCCTGCACTAGCAGCACTGAGTTTGGCTTGTGGCTTGAGACACTATAAAAGTCCGTAAATATTTGAAAATTGAATAATAACTTGTTAATTATAGATTTTAATTGAGAACCACTTCAAATTAGAATTGCAGTTCGACAGTCGAACTTCCAACAGTGCAGCCAGCAAACGGCTGGCACAGCAGCGACGGCAGCCCCGTGATGGCTGCATCCTCTGGGCATCTGGAGAGGCCTCAGCCGTGTGGCAGTGCCAGGGCTAACCAGGGCTGGGGGGAGCCAACGCTGCCAACACTCTGGCTGGAAGAGCTGGTGATGTTGTCATGGGAAGGAATAAACTTCCCAGCTTTGCTCCAGCACAGGATAAGGACTGATCCTTACAGAAAACGTACAGGTGAGGGCAGCAGGGACTTCAGCTGCATCCCTCTCGCAAGCAGACCGAGGAGCGGTGACACCGATGGAGCCTGAACCGGACCCTCAGCACAGGTCACTAACTGCACACTGCATTTGAAGCTAAACACCCTGCAGCAACCTGTTTTAAGCCCCTTCTCTCTTTCAATTCAACCTCAGGAATATAATCTATTTATTTATATCAATTTAGTCCCATCAATTAATGATGACAAAGCAATTAACTAGAATGCCAGACAGTATAAAATAACCACATAATGCCTTCTTCAGAGGAAATCTATTATGTAATCCCAATCGGTCTTCATTAACACAGAGTATTCCAGTAAAAGGTAGTAATCTAGTTATGGTCTGTGAAATATGAAGATCCGCAAAGTAATTTTTTAGAATTAAGAGTATTTTTAGCAAATGGAAAGGAAACTTTTTGCATTTTTCCTGCAAACCTTTGCAAAGAAGGAAGGAGTGCCATAATCTAACATACCAGTACTGAGCAGATTGTGTGATATCACCAAAGAGGCATTAAATTAGCCATTATCCCTGCAACGAGATGTGAGGCAGCTTCCCAAGCATCAACCTTCCCCACGCTGTTTGGTTTCTGGACCAAGCCAAGAGCAAGACAGCATCGATTTTCTCCATCCCTCATCCAGCACTCACTGCACAAAGTCACAGACGCAGCTCCAGGAAGACGAATCTCAAACTGCTAACTGCAGCAGTCCTCGAACACCCGATAATCAGCTTTGGGGCTGAAAGTGTTCCAACCAGAGCTCCACAGCTTTCTTTAGGTGGTGACTTAATATACCACTCATCCTCGTCATCAGTTCTGCTTCACGTGGGGCCCACGACCACCGCAATGGGAGGCTGCCACGATGTGACCTGACCCTGACTCCTCTCCTACGCCGCTGGCCTGAAGAACTGAGCAAGTGACTTGTGTGCAGAGAAAAGGTGACTGACTCACTCCAGTGTTTACTGCGACACACTTCAGAATTAATACATCGAGTATTTTAAAGATACTAATCTATCAATTTTGTATAGTAAAGATCCAAATATTAGAAAAAATAGATTAAAAGCTCACACAAATCCATAAACCAACCAGTTTCACATGGAAACACACATTTTCCAATTTTAAGCCTTATTCACGCTCAAACTTATTAATAAAGTAGTAGATGATAAGAGAGAATTAAACCCTAATATAGAAAATCCTGCAAAGAACATAAACAAATATAAAAGTAGTCAACCACTTCTCCAGAATATGCCAAAGCTGTTAAGCACTCTCGACTTAAAATTTATAATGAAGCAGTTTAAAAACCCCCAAATTCCTAAAGGAAACTGTTTACAATACAAACTCAATTATTGTCTTATTCTGATGCTTATCTTTTCTTATACCCTCTCAGCTCATCCTACTTTTGAATTTAATTACATTACAGTATTTTTAGTTGAGATGAAATTACACATTTTCAGATTAATTTCGCCTGAACTACCTTTTGATAACACAAAATCCTTTTTCTATCATGCCCTAATTTGAGACCATCTCCTTTAGAATGAATCACTCTTTTAAAGCTTGTGTCACACCCCTCCAGTAAAGCCACACTTGCTGCCTCCAAACCCAGCGTGACGTGCCAGGAATTCAAGGGTAGATGTTTGCCCACTCTCTTTTGATGGAAAGACTCCTGTTTTCCTCTTTGCACTGTTATTTTCAGAGCCCAAGCCGACAGAGAAGTCAGGCAGTGACTGTTCCCTACACACTGCCACCAGAAATTCCTGTGGGATCGCCCGGCACAGCACCCGCCACCCATGCACAGAACCCAGCCTCTCCCAGGGCTCCCACACTGGCTTTAACCCAGCCATGGACACCACAGTTTTCCTCTCACCTGCTTCCCACAAGTTGTTATCCGACACAACCATCAAATCTTAAGTGTATTTAAGATCTGCTTTCTTAATGTGCCAAGCTTAGAGACTCAATCTAATTATTGTAACTGAGTTATAAGCTGTAATTGTGCTAACGCTGTGCAAGATTTTCATTTTCTAAACCATGACCAAACTATGATTAATATCAGCAAGAAACTAAGATTAACGTCAGCTTCCACATAAACTACACAATCTGAGGGGGGAGAGAACCCTCCCTACTTATTTTATCTTCTGTATACATTACGGAGGGTGCACTAAGGTCCTTTCAAAGGGCAGAACCCCCTTTCCAACAGATTTCTAACTCCAGCGCATCCACGACCTCCAGCACCGGTACCACCCCCCGCACTCAGCAGGACCCCGCAGCAACCCCTGGGGCCAGTATTTGCAACTCCTCAACGCTCCAGTCCCCTCTTGTTCATGCCCACCGCAGAGCTGAGCTGTCCTCACCAGCCTCTGGGTCAAAATCTCATCCAGTTCTGGTGGTTTCGGTCGAGGTGGCTGGACAGGATAAAGGAGGCTGTATCACACGCAAGGGTCCCTTCAGACCATGGGTCTGTGCAATAGCACTACAGGCTTCAGAAATGACTTTTTTTAAATTTCATGAGTCAAGGAGATGAGAGGGAGGATTGAAGAGAAGAAAATGAACAGAGCAGCATTTAGAAAAGCCTGGGAGTAAAACTGGAGGGAGAGGAGGTGGAAAGGCAAGCAAGCGGAGCCACAATTATAAAATCCTCTGAATCTTCAATAACATAAATTGAAAACAATGAACCACTGTTCACTGGCAGTGTTATCAAAGGGCATAATTGGTCAGAAAAACATTGCCAAACAAGTTAGAGCTGGTTAGATCTTCTGATGTGGTCTGTATGTACAAAGGCCACCCAGCAGGGAGAGGTGTCCGCGAAGCACGCGTTGCCAGGTGGCTGCAGCTGGCACCCGGTGTCTCTGCTTCTTGTTCATACACGTGTCCCTTCCCAGCAGCAGAAGCGAGGTTGGGGCAATGAGGTGGAAAGGTCGGGATGCAAATCGAATGAAAGGCCCAGCTGGTGGAACGGCTGTGCACGGCCATTCGTGTGGCACCACGGCATCACTGCTAGCGCTGATGGCTGAGGAAGGGGCCGGTACCTCCAGAGAGCTCAGAAGAAAGAAGAAATACACTACTTTAAAAAAAAAAACAACCCAAGGCCACAAATCATAGGTTTCTCTTGAGACTCTACAGGTGCCCTTGATGTCTGAGGATGTTGAGCTGGATGCCATACTCCTGAGGATTTCTCCAAATGAGACTTCCAAGAAGTTCCTAGAACAACTGAATGTGGAACGTTTAGGATGGCGGCTTTTGTTCTAACACAGCTCTTCTGTGTTTCCAAACACCAAGGGGATTTCAACGGGAACAAAGAGATCCAAATGTTAGAGCAAAGGTCTTGGTGGGTACCTGGGAAGAAGCGGCATCTTGTTGGCATCTGCTCAGGAGTTTTCTAGCCCACGGCACTTGCACGGTACATAAACAAACACACCAGTAAAGCAGAAAGCAAGAAGTCAGCAGCCAGATAAATTATGACTAAGAAGTCAGCAGCTCACCACCCAGCCAATTTCTCTCTCCTCCACAGTGCCAGCATCACTGGCTTTAGAAGTTTCCCTCTGAATATTGCAAAGTAGAAATAAGGAGGACAGTGAAAAAAAAACACCTGACTCTCTTTCACATTTTAGCTTTGCGCTGGTGGCTGTGACAGCGCGTTACTCAGTGAATCGAATCCTCCCTTACGTACAAAATATTTCCTTTGTAACTGCTCCAACAGTTTCAACCTTTCTTAGCTGCTGGCGAATCCTGTGACACAGCAAAGACTTGTACCAGGGTTTTAATTTACTTGCTGTACATAAACCTGGCAACTTGGCCAGGTCATTTCATGAGTCACTGGTACACCCAGGGGCCCAGAGAACTGTAACCCCTGCTCCAGCAGCACGTGGTGCCGTGCTGTGTTACAACCCCTGGTAACACCCTGCTCACAGCATCCTGACATCTCAAAAGATCCAGACAAAGCCTTCAAAACATGTTCAGGTCTACTGTCACCTCGGAGCAATGCGGAGGTGGCCATCCCCAGAGCGTCCTGACTGCGCTGCAGACCTGGGGCAGCTCAGCCCCGATATCCAGAAAAGAGCAGGAAAAAAAATGCGTGAACCTTTAAGCCAGAGAGTAAACCAGAGGTAACATCCCACAAATACCAGACTAAGTCAGTTAATTCATTTGTTACAGAGTGAGAGTCCTGCATAATTTGCCCTTCGAGTAGTTTAGTTTAGCTAATTGCTTATGCAGCAAGAGCTCTCCTGCATAAGCCATTTGCTGTGCAAGGGGCTCAACTGATGAGAACCGAGTAGTCACCTTCCAGAGGGCACTGAAGTGAAGGTGCAGAGATGATCCACACACTGCATTGGTCCTCAGACCCACAAACCAACCATGCTGACTATGGAGGGTGTGGAAAGCATCAAAAATCTGCAGGGGACGTGGGGGCAGGGCAAGCACCAGCTCCCTGTCTCTCCAGGGGAACCATGAGAGATCACAGCTCCCCTTTCCAGGACAAGCTCCCCATGAAGAATGGAGGAGAGAAGGCTGCAAATAAGATGCCAGAACTAAGCCTTTCCTCCCACCTCTGCTCGGCACCATCACTGCAACTTAAAGAGATGCATTCACCCATTGTCGGCATTTTACAATAGAACTTAAAACAATTTATTTTTTAATTTATTTCCTTGTAGCATCTGCATTGCCCCCTCGACTTCTCCACTGGTATAAGATGAAGCATAGACAAAACCAAATGGCTTAATACCATGACTGTAAAATCCTCTGGTTTTAACATTATTGGAAGACAAGCTGAGCAGAGAGCTGTCAGACCCGCTAACCGTCTTCCAGCCAGCTGAAAGATGGAACAAGTACAGATGTTATTAGTCTCATTAAAATTTTGTAAATTAAACAGTGAGAGGGAACAGCCTTATTTATCTTAGTTTAGTTCATCATTGACATTTATAAAATAAATACAGAAATAATACTACGGGCACAATTCACTCCAACTGGCAGCAGCAGCAGTCGCATGTGCTCCGATGAAGCACAGGGAGGGATGCTGCTGCTGCTGCCTGGTGGGAGAAGAGCTGGACAGTGCCAGCTGATCCCGAGGGATCCACTGGTACCTCTCCCCTAAACGCTTCCCTGCTGCTCGAAATGCTGCTGTGAGCCTGCCTCAGCCTGGGGGTTCCTCTACAGAGATGGGCATCAACAGCTCACAGCACTCCAAGGTCCAGATGCAACAGTCCAGCAGACCCCAGCTCCATCAGAGAAGGAGTGTGATTCATCACATCCACCAGTTTTGTACGTTTGATCACAAGAAGCCACAAACACACCTCTGCAGGCACACACAGCCCATTCACAGTCGTACGTGGTCCGTTCAGTGCAGGCAACTGCACCCGGGGGTTGCCTCGCCCTCCTGGGACAAGCTGTTCTACCACTGTGCTGACCAGTGCTCAAGAAATTATCATCACTCTGTTTTAAAAATACAGCCATATCACCTGGCACCTTCGCACTGCACGTGGCATCGTTAAATGTGGATAAACACATTCCAATGGCACATCCAGCACATTTTGGCACTACAGTGAAGTGGCACGACAGCTCTGCCACAGTAGATAGATTTTACTGCTCATTTGGTAAAAGCGCCAGGCATCTGAGCAGCAGGCAAACAAGACACCCAGTGCATGGGAGAAGATGGGAAAAAAATGGTGCTTCCAGGTAAGTGGAGTCATTTTTAGGCAAAACTTCATTCCTCAGAATTAAAAAGATTTCAAGAACCATGGGAGAAAACCACGACAAAGATGGGGCAGGAGAGGGCAGGGAGGGATGACCTCTGTCAGTGATATGGTAGGGAAGATCCTGGGAAGCCCATTCGGCATCGCCGGCCACAAATCAAGTTCCTAAGACCCCCTGCAGACATCAGAGCCAGCGAGATGGCCACAGCAGCACCAGCTGCATCCTTGCTGGACAGAGCTGGGCGATGCTAGAGAGAAGAGAAGTGTGAGGTGATGTTCTCCTTAACAAGGGCTGGGCCAGTGGTTCCAGAGTCACCACCAAGGAGACAACAGGATTTCTGTCAGGAAAGCTTCCAGTTCTTGTGTTCCACCAGGAGGCTTATGATGGACTTGTACTGCTGCTTTATTTCCCTCAGAATCAATAGAAAACAGTAATCCTATGGCCAAACATAAATCACACTGCAAAACTTGTTGAATCATCACGTGGGTCACCTTGGGACGAGACCTTTTATTTAATCCCAGAGAGCAGACCATTAATGATTTAGCAGACTCTGATTTCACGGCATTTCATGGCACTGGAGACCTCCACCCCACAGCAAGCAGGGCTGCCACTGGCCCTGCAAGTCAGGGTTACTGGTGGAGCAAACGCACACAAAGCTTATTTCAGCCTTTGTGCCAGGCAGGTGCAGGCACCTGGGAGCAGCTCTTGACACGCGCCCACCCTGACTGCTGGAAATACCCCCTCGGGCTGCACCACCCCCAAAACCAGGAGTGCTTTACGAGGTTGCGCTGTTAACGTGGAAAAGTAGCAGTTGGTAAATCAGCTGCCTCTGGAGCAGGCAATGACAGGGTCCTGCGTCCAGCAAACAGCAGCTCCAGCAAACTCTGTCAGGACCTCTTGCTCCCAGCTGGGAGACAGTACAGCCCAGCAAAGAGACTTTTTCTTGTGCGAGCAAAGCCAGCAGCCCCACGCACCTGCACGGGAACTGCCAACCCAGGCCAGCCCCGATGAGCCCTGGCCGCAAAGAGCCCCCCAGCCCTGCCAAGCCCGCAGCCAGAGGGAAGGAAATCCAGCACTGCATCAGCTCAGAAAAACAAGGAAGTGTTTATCCTAATTAACAAACTTTTTCCCCTGTAAACTGTACCAAAAACTGGTGTAAGAACTGTGTTGTTTTACATTCTGTCAGTAAGTTACAGGAAACAAAAAGGCATGGTGGAAATTATCTGAGGGTTTGAGATTTAAGGTACATTTTTAATTAAAACAAAGAGACCAAAGCTGTGACGCAGTGTCATAAAGCAGATAATTTTACAGCTGGATGGTCTCCCTCTGATGTACTTGAAAACCATTTTTAAGTGACATAAAGTTTAACACACCGGTACATCTGCCTACCCACCAGATTCTACACAGAATTTAAAATTTAATTATATTAAAGTATTGTTACAGTGTGCATAGCAAGAATGCCAACCAACTGTAACTCCAAAAGACTCTTTGCCAGAATTTTTTAAGTTTGTGTTTCTCAGGACTAGGAAGAAAAAAAATCTGTGCTCTCAGCCTTTCTGTTTATTGCTCACCCATGACCTCCTCCACGCTCAGACTGAGCGGGTTCGTGCACTGGTCCAGCACCTCCTGCGGAGCACCGATAACCAGGCTCGGGAAGCCGGAGCTGTGCTCCCTGCTGCTACATTATGCACATGGAGTCTCTCACAAGATTTTCCTCTAAATGCAAGCATAGGGATGTACAGATCCTGGAAAACCAGCCATACACCTACAGGAAAACACCCAAAGCCACATGGAAATGGAATACCTCAGTCCTGGCAGTCTGTGGGTGAAGCCCAGAAAAGCAGCATCAGCAGAATGGGAAAACATGTCCCCCTCCGTACCTAACAGTGACCATCCTCTTGGGAGGGGGGAAAAAAAAAATTAGTAATTTCACATTTCTGTGAATATCCATGAAGAGCACAACCCCTTCAGAGCAACCAACGGGCCCCACAAGCCTAGCAGCGTGCCCAGGGACAGCACATGCACCTGCCAAGCACGCCAGCTACCAGGTTAGCAAATTATTCCTCATGCCACAGCAAGATAAAAGCCTGCTCATTACCTACAAACACTGTTATTCAGCACTAAAAAAAACCCCACATCCCCAAAAAATAATCAGCATCTGCAGTCAGCTCCGCATCTCCCCACACACGCGGTTTGTTACACAAATCAATCTCTATTCCTCCAATCCACACAGCGGGTCCCCCGTGATGCACGGCTCCTGGCTGCTCTGCACACGCGTGGGGCACAAAACCCTCCTCTCAGTTCCAGGTTTCTATCACACACTTACTAACACACTGATGGGCAATTTCAATCCTGTTAGATTTGCCACAAATGCTCCACTCTCCCTGTGCGGCGAGCAAGGAATCCAGCCTCCGACACAACGCGCCCCTTCCCTCAGAGCTGGGGTGTCCTGGCTGCTGCTGGCCAAGGCCAGGAGAGAGTGGCAACCCGAGACACCCAGCTCCAGCCCAGCCCTCCAACTTCACTGCCAGATCTCCTGGAGAGAAAAGAACAACTTTGTCAATAAATAATCTAAATAAATAGTTTATTTTTCATCAGCTGGTATTTGCAGGCCATTAAGATGCAATGAGCAGTCTCAGGCACTCCTCCTGTATGGTGTTTTCAATGCAGGGGCTGTATTGGAAAAACGGAGAGAATATCATTAAAGGTTAATTATGAGCAACTTAAAGGTTATTTTTGCATATCTCACCTCCTGGACAAAAGAAGCTTCTTCATTACCATATCTGAATATAAATGAAGTTGCAAACCCTTTAAAATGTGGCAAAGACTTTAATTTTGTTGCTGTCTTAAACAGTGTGAATGAATACCAGTTTTCCCAGCCCTTCTACAGCCTCTACATGTTACATAGGAAAGGGCATCTCCAAAGTGGTCCTGCAATGGCCATTAAACCCTCCGTCCTCCTCAGAATCCTTTGACTGGAAGCATAAAATATATGAAAATGTTGGCTGGTCTGCTGGGTCTGGTTCCAGACATCAGAAGCCCCAACTCAAAATCTCACCTGGTACATTTTTACCTTTCCTCTGCTCTAGCTGGGACAAAGGCAGCTCTGCTCATTTTTGGTTCACAGCCTGTTAAACCCAGATCGCACGGTCAACACAGGGGCAGTCACTTGTGCTGAGCAACCTCTGAAGCCCTGAGCATCCCCACATCCCAGTAGCGTTCTCTCTCGAAATAGTCAGTCGGTCCAAAGTTTGCATGTCAGTTTTGTCCAAAAATGAACATCACATACTTTCCTTCGCCACATCTATCGACTGGAAAAGCTTACCAAGCCTCACTGAAGGCAGACTGTAGTTATGCTGAATAATTTAATCGCCTTAATAATCAGTTAACAGCTTTTTTTGATGATACCATGTTTTCTAGGGTTCTCTGCCTCTCCAAGGGGCAATGCTGCAGGGCTCTCCTCTGACTCTGCATGAAGAAGAGCAGAAGCCTTTGTACCCCAATACTGCCATTCCCCACAAAACGGGGCAGCAGGGACAGGAGATGTCTGTGCACATGGACCAACTATGGAACCAACATCTCTTAAACCATACCCAGCAGATGTGTGGCAAAGTCAGAGCCTGGTGACCCCCCACAGCGGCTGCAAGGAGATCAGCAGGCTGAAAGAGCCAACCTTCAGCATCTGTGCCAAGTGAATCCTGTCCGTAATGGTTATATGGATATGTTGCCTTGATTACCCCAGTTGACCAGTTCTGCTGTGCACGGTGATGCAGCTCTCTAGAGCTGCTGGTCAAATACAAAGGGCAACCAGCTCTCCAGGAGCACCATCTCCTACCTCCTGCCTGGGCTGTGTCAGTCATGGGAAAGGTCTGCATGAAATACTTGAAGATCATCAACTGATCTGAGCCATGGTGTCCTGATGGCTCCCAGAGATTCTACTGTTAGGTCACATTAAAACAAACAGGGTGAGCTGTTAAAGGAATTAATTAATGATGTCTCAACACCCCGGGACCACAGTGGCTAAAAATCTATATGAATCAATGCTTCTTAAAACCATCTCTGTACTGTTTATCCTCTTCAGGGGAAAAAAAAAAAAAAAAAAAAGACAGTACGAAATACTGACAGCAGGGAGAAGAAAGCATCTAGAGTCATGAAATCTTTAAAGTGTAAAGAGAGATGCGCCACATTTAGCAGGGATTATGTCAAGCAGCATCCCAAGCCAGAAAGAGCTGACAGCACACACATTGCCTTTGATGAAGGAAAAACAGGTCATACAAGACACCAAACATGTAAACAGAGTTTCCAGCAACACAAGCAGAAACCCCAAAATTTCGGCACTGTGTGTGGGTGAGGCTGATGGTCCTGGATCCCACGGAGAGGATGAACTACAGGAGAAAGTGGGGATCTTTGCAGTGTGCCTTGACAGCCTAAACAAGGTTTCAGGAGCATTTTTATTTGCAGTGAGCAGGTGGGGAGATGGACAGAACTTTTGCCATTCACCACAAGCTCAGGACAGTTGCCTGTCCACGACCTCCAGCTTGCACAAGCTTCTCCTCCACACACAGCCTCCAGTTCATTTCACAGGTGCCAGGACACCCTGGCAGCAGCATCTACCAATGCAGCAGGACGGCTCCCACGCAGAGCGTGTCGAAGAGCTGCCTTGCGAGGTAATGACCTAACGCAGCAAATTAATTCCAAAGCACAATTGTTTTCAATCTTCATTTAAACCCAACCTTAGTTAATCTCCCTTTAATGACATAGGAAATGGAAATTCCCTTAATAAAGTAAGTTATGAATATTTATTACCCTATTTTTACCTGAAAATTGAATAATTCAATTAATTTTACTATTAATTATTTAATATAAAATTAATATAGTGCAAGATCCTAACTTATCTTTAGGAAGACCCTGATAAAGATACCCAAGATAAAGTATGATCGTTAGCTGGGCTGCCGGACAGGTAAGGAATGGGACCTGCTCCTCGGGAGCTGGGCAGCTGCCAGGAGGGAACTCATCCTGCCCCTCGCCGCCGAGCAGGGTCGGTCCTCCCCAGCAATGCCCTTACGTCAGCAGGGCCGGCCGATGCTGACCCCATCCCCACTTCATCCCTATCCCACCCCCAGCTCTGGTCCCTCTGCCGCCCCCCACCCTGGCAGCAGGGCGGGCTGTGCTGGGAGGCAGGGCTCACCGCGCACGGCAACGCTCTCCAGGGGAGACAGGCGCCTTCTTTCTCACTTCTACATCCCCCCCGGCCGTCCTGATGGAACAGTAATCGCATTCGGTTTTCCTGCCGTGTTCCCTCTAAATCTCATTGCAGAATGGCACCCTCCGCTCCAGCCTCGGCACGAGGCCACATTTAACATAACAAATTGAATTTCTCAGGAAATTTCAAAACTCTGGAGCCAGCAAAAATGTCTAAAAAAAGTAACAGAGGAAAACAACAACGGTTGCGAGCGCATTTTCAATCAGGAAAAGTGATTTCCAGTCAGTCTAATGTAATCTGCATCCCCTGTTTTAGCAACTGGCATCAGAAAAGCTGAGGTGACTAAATGGTAGAATGGTCCTCTCCAAGCTACGCCGCCTGCGACGAGACCAGTCTGGCTTACTTATGCCTCTTTCTGCTCCCTTGGCACGTCCTCAGCACCAGAGCTGAGTCCAGCTGCCCCAGGGCCTCGGCTCACGGCGGGGGCTGTGAGGCACCGCCCTGCACCTCGCGGGGCAGGACGAGCCCGTCCCGCTCCCACCCAGACCCGCACACGCAGCTCAGCTGGCTGTTGGTGTTGCCGCTGCTATGAACCAGGTTCCGACAACTCTGTGATTTATTAGGTCAGGATTTATCAGTGGGAAACTCCGCGCAGCCAACTGTCCCTGCTGATTACACCAAAACTGACGCTTGTTTTCCTGATGCCAGGAGAGGGGAATTAAAATGCTAAAAATAACCCAGCAGGTAGCAGAAGTACAACTGAATTACCCCAAATGCATCCTGACAGTGCATGTAAATCGCTATTGATTTGTAGGAGCAGGCTGCCACCTAACTTTTTTAGTTGCAGAAATATTAATCACTGCCAAGTCTCACGGCCTAAAAATGGCATTTGGGCTGTTTCTGGGCTGAAAAACCTACATCTGGGAATTTCCCCGGCTGCTTCGCGCATTCGTACGAGTGACAGCTTCTCACGGTGTCAGCATCCTGAAACATTTCCCGAGAAACACGGAGCTTTCGGGCCTTGCGAGGAAGGAAACGAGGGCTTGTTACTTGCCACTCACTCACCCAAAGCCCTCTGGTTTTGCTGTACCTGGAGCAGAAACGTATACGTGACACAGTAAGTGGCATCAACACAGATGAGTTGCATTCCCAGCTGGAAAACCGACCTTGCAGCTTCTGGGCAGGGCTCATCTTTTCAGTTGTTTGAGCGTCAGTTGTGAAACACTGGTGAAGCTGCATCAGATTGTTCAAGCGTGTTGTTAAAATACTCTAAAAATGGTAATTACAGAAGGCACTTGGAAACAGTTAAGCAAAGTATCTTCATCTAGCAGAACGTTTTTGGACTAAGGAAGTCAACTTTGTCATTGAAATTCCAATGTAAAGAACAATTAAAGTTCTACTTGATATACAAATGTCAAGTAAATTATTTTTTTTTTTTGTCATCATGATTTGCATTTCAGCTTGGAAATGTCAGAGACTTCGGCCTTGCTGCATTAGCAGAAAGCCTCCCCAGCTCGCCCTGCTGAGTGGAATACCTGCTGTGGATTATCTGGCACATTATCAAGAAACCGAACACCATTTCAAGGAAACATCAAGGTCGATGCCTTGCTAGGTGGACTTGTTAATTTATGTTGATAAACTGGTGTGCTCAAAAGACTGTTGGAATAATATTCCAGTGTATTTATATCAGCATATCTTATCAGAGTCATTCAACAACAAGTTTCACAAAAAAACAATTTTAGAGGCCTCTGAAAGCTTGCTCATAGCTCCTCTAATGTCACCATAATGGCATCATAAGGGGGTTCCTCCTCCATCTGTGACCAAAACAACCCCTGACTAGCAGCGTGTCACAAACGTGGGAACTTCTTCATGAGAAGGACACGAAGACAGCCAGCAATGGCAGGCACAACTTGAAGCAAACTCTGCCTCTTCTGCCACCTCCTGCAGCAGCTCTGTAACCTGCATCACTCCATGGTGACCAGCTCAGTGACAGCTCCTGTGCAGGGACCAGAGCTGGACAAACCCCGCCACCAACATCCACCACCAGCCAACAGCTCCAACCACCTCCAGCTGCACTGTACAGCCACTCCTGGGGTCCACTACAGGCATCCATCTGGCAGCGCATCCTCAGATCACACTATACATCATCTCATTAACAAATTCCATAGGTGTCAGTGGTGCAATTCATTTTTATTAATTTTCTGAGATTAAATTAGTGGCACCCACAGCAGCAAACAAAAAACAAGGAGGGTTCCAGTTCAGTGCCAGATCAATGTCATTAATTCTGTAATACCAAGAGCTCCGATTGTATGAACTCAGCATTTAACTCCTCCAATTAATTTTTATATTAAAAAAATAGAAGGAAAACTAACTCAACAATTTAAGAAGGTCCTTGAACAGCCATCACAACTTTCCTTCTCCTGGGACATTCTTTCTTTCAAGTGTAAACGCACAAGAGGAAGGTACTGTAATATTAATCAGAGAATTATCCTCATGCATTGCCTTTAGCAAACCAAACTCTTAAAATCATAAGATTCTGCTACAAAACCATTTATAACCTCATCTCTTTAATGATGCTGTGTATACCCAGACTAGTTAATATCTTTTCTGACCACTTAATAGACTTACATGGCAAAGGTTCAGCACGAAATTATTTTGCATTAATTCTGAAACTTGCGTTACCAGGTCAGAAAAAAGCCCTCTCCACTATTATTAAATTACCTGCTGTCCTGCAGCCAGGACGAGGAGTGAAACAAAGCACAGGTGTGCTCGCCAAAGCAAGACCCTCAGCTGCCATCAGTGGGAAAGGTCCATCTAAGGGCCCTTCAGCTACCACAGCAGCTCTGGGTATCAGGGAACCCTTTGAGAAAGCAATGGGGCTTCCAATGTCTCCCTTTCCAGGTATTAGAGACATATTTTAGTACAACAAGCAAATGCATTACTTCAAGACATCACTGAAAGTACAGAAGAGACTGGGTGGAGGGGACCAAAACAAACTCAAGGTACATAGCTCTTTTTTCCCCCAGATTTTATGGAAAGCGGGTCCCCTCTGTGCCCCCACTGCTGCTGCAATGCCCTCCTCCACCTCTGTCCTCTCCTCGGCCGGGAGCTATGGAACACCTGCAGAATTAACCTGAACTCTTCATCAGGGTCAATACTGGTCCTCATGTCTCACCGAGGGTTCTGGTAATGACTGAGGGAGGCGATGCCAAACCCAGCGCCGCACTGCACGGGAGGCTCTGGCACTGCAGCTCTGCGCCGCGTGGCGATGGGATGGGGGATGCTGAAAAGGGCTTTTCTCCCGCCTCGGTCTTAACAGGCCCCTCCAGTAACCCTGACCTTTGCAACTGGAACGAGATGGGTTGGGAAAAGCAAAAAACAACACCGCCTCCAATATGAGAAAGCAAGAGTCGTTTTTCGTGTTAGTGAGACATACAGAAACTTTGTGAGCCTGAACACAGTCGAAACAGCAGGAAAACATCCGCAGCTGAAACTTCACGCACGGGTTCCCGGGGGAGCGGAAGAGTTAAACATTTATGGCAGCGCGAAGACGACATGACATTTACTGAATAATAAACTGCAAACATGTCCGTTAATGCAGCTTTTTGGGATCTGCTTGCCATCAAACACTTAACCCCAGCAAGGGAAACACCAAAATGCAAACAATCCCTGTGCCCGCTTGTTAAACAGGCGCAGCACGGGGGAGGGCTCTGCGCGTTTTCCTTTACTTGAAGCGGGAGGCTGCAGGGAGCACTGTCAAGATAAATCGCCTGCGACCTTGCTCAAAGGCTTCCAAATCCACTGCTCTGAAGGGATACGATTAAATCCTGAACAATCGGGTTAAAACTTTAACCTGTCAAGATTGCAGCTGTTCCATTTTTAATCAATCTGATTTCATTCAATAAAATGCTCGTTAAGTCAATTAATGAGAGTTCGGCGTCACAAGCCATCAAGCATGACTGGGAGTTTTCACTTGGTGGCCAACGCATTGATCAGCGAGTCAAGTCATTGGCGAGAATGAGTCAATGTGCTGAAGCACAAGCAACGTTACCTTGTTTTAGGGGAAGTTGTTAGCCATTCTTCATGCTTTTCAAACGTTATTAAATAAGCTGCAATTTCCTGAAAGAGAAGTGCAGAAAGAAAAAAAGAGTTACTTGCATGGCTGTGTTGGAAACTGGAAAGTTTTACAACAGAAACAAGGAGTTGCCAGCCCAAGGTTAGGTCTGCAGCTTAAATCAAGTTCTGACTGAACCAGTGCACTCGGACAACATCCATATTCACGCCACCAAAGCCAGACTTGAATCCCGTAATGAAGGGATGCAAACGAGGCCAGGCGTTAACACCGCCCAGCACAGACAGCCTGCTGGTGACTTTGGTGAGCGCAGCGCTGCCGAGAGCCCGGCGTTACGTCAGGAGGCCAAGGGGAGGGCAGCGACAACATGGACACGGGAAGCTAAATTAAATATTTATAAACAGAACAGCATCACTGCAGAGAGAATTACTGAATTATTAATCGTTGCCATAAAAAGCCAGCGGGTGACATCAACATAAGTCATCACTCCCACTTGCAGGAATGATACGGGCGATTACTTCCAGATCAGAACCAATTTGTTTGCAGGAAATTATTGGCACTGGCAAGATAATTCACAATGGTGCTTGTACGTACGCCCAACGAACATGGGACGGCCACCCATCAACTTCCGTGGTGCAAACCTGGAGGAGTTGTGGGGCAGCCACACTCTGGACAGGCTGAGCATTGCCAGCGGGCCCCGAAGAGAGCGGGGCGACCCGAACCGCAGGAGATGCAGGACCAGTGACGTCCCCAACCACGACAGCTGCTGTCACTATACCAGAAACAACCCAACACCTCAAGAGGGCCAAGAACCCACGACGCTGCAGTCCACAGGCTGCTGGAAATAAACTTCTCCGCAACCCCTCCCTTCCCCAAGATATGGTCAGAAATATGCAGGGTTTTGATGGTTCTCTTCCAAAAATTCCCTCTCAGAGAGGGACTTGCAATAGCAAGAGCTCTGCAGAAAGGTCAGTGAAGCTGCCCTGAATCTTCAGCTGCCCAGGCACAGTTTGATCTCCAGAGCTGCTGCAACAGCGGTGTCTCCAGGCTGCGCCATCGCGAAGGTAACGCGCACACCAGAAACAGGCCTTCCAAACAGGAGATGAATTTTTTTTTATTATTTTGTTTGAGGATAGTTCTATATAAGGGTTGTAGCTGTATAGTACCAAAGCTAAAAAAAATCCACAGTGCTCTCCAACCAGCTGGCCCAAGCATCTGCTAGAGCCACAAAATGCAATTATATTACTCCCAAACGAGACGTAAAAATATCTTGTTTCCAATACTCTTGGTTTTAAGACTCATACTTAATGTCCTCTGGGTATTGCAGCGGTGCCAGATCTCTGTGTTATGTACTTTATTAGAGTTGTGTGAATGTCATATTAATGACTCCTGACCAACATGTTTACACTGCAAATAAATTCTCCCAGAATCCACCACCGCACCCCTCACTTCCCAAGCCCGACTCTGCATTTTTAACCGATTACCGTGGCAGCAGACAATGGGAGCAGCACCGCTTCTACGTGAGCCAGGAGGAGGAGCAGCAACACGAAGCTCCAAAAACCCCTCTCTTGTTTTTTGGCTAATTGCCATGTAAAGTTCAGTACCAGAATAAGCTGGGGCAGCCCTCCACCAGGACACTCGTCTCTGGCACAGCGTCTACACTTGTGACCTTCCCAGAGAACACACCAAACCGTGCGCTTTTACTGAAGCTACAGATTAATTATATTGAAGTACTAAAATTTGGACACTGTACCATCAAAAAGGTCTGGCCCCAGATTTCCACCGAGCTCCAAAGAGGCATCGCCCATCGCTCTGCGCAAGAGCCACCAATGCAGCATTAACTCTTGGCTTTGATGCAGGGTGTGAGTTTTAGGAGCCAACTACTGATTTTATGCATATATATATTTAAAAAAAAAAAAAAGCCAAAAAGCTACTCTGCAACTAAAATTCTTCAGAAAATATAAAACAAGATCTCTGCTTTTTTTTTTTTTTTTCTTTTTAATGCCAGTACAGTATTTCCACCAAATGTGCTGCAGTCTGCAGAATTTTACTCCCAGCCCATCCCACATTATGTCCTCAACTTGCTACATTACAAATCTACATCATTTCACAGCAAGACAAGCTTTGGAGATACCAGGGGATGAGCACCAGTGAATGCCAAGGAGGGAGCTCTTGAAACATCCTCTAACACCAAGAGCCCTGGATGCTCATGGACGATGGTCTGCATGAGCAGCCACCTACAGAAAAAAATCCCCTCAATGCAGAGCTGTACCCAGCTGATCCACCCTGCAAAAATAGGCAGGGTGGGTGGGCTTTGGATTAGCATGGGATTTTGCCTCTTCCGACTAAAATTCAATTTGCTGTAAGGAGAAGAAAGCAATTTTAACTTCTGCGGTCAAATAAACACATCGGTGCAGTGCAGAAACCCAAAGTATTCCAGGTGAATGAATGCCAGTCTTACCCAAGGCTTGTTGGCTTTACTCCTTCCAGCCAGCCTATGTCCTGCACACTCAAAATCTTCATTTTGAGGAGGAGCTGCAGCAACAAGAGGCTCCTCTTTGGAGGCAGAACATGTGTTTCGATACTGCTGGCCTGGGCCTGCCCAGCAGATTTAGGCAAGCTAAAGAATGAGCTGAGGATGATGCGGCAGTCAGGTGGGCGACCCACTAAGCGCACCCAGGTGTCACCAAGACGGCCGGGCAGCTCTGGCCCCTGCTGCCATAGTACAGAAAGCCACAGCTCCAACCAGACTCCAAACTGGATCTCCAAACAACTCAAAATGTATAATTCAATTCTCCTAACAGGATAAAAGAAGTATCTGCATCAACTAGGATAGGAGCTC
Organism: Actenoides lindsayi; assembly: GCA_025331215.1. Classification (NCBI taxonomy): domain Eukaryota; kingdom Metazoa; phylum Chordata; class Aves; order Coraciiformes; family Alcedinidae; genus Actenoides; species Actenoides lindsayi. The sequence goes on along the minus strand of WTSP01014296.1, from coordinate 42,335 downwards.
CCCCAGGCTTTCTGCTTAATGACATATTACAGCCTGATTTCCCTCCTCCAGAGGAAATACCTTGGATAACAAGGAAAATCTAGCTCACGGCACCACTATAAATTAGCATGTACAGCAGAGAGACAGCGAATCCTCTACGCTGCCTTTCATGCCCCGAGTACTCAGAATTACAAGGGCTGGTGCATGAACAGGGCAAAATCCCCAAACCCCTCCTGCACCGTCTGCTCACCCTGCTTGTGCCCACCTGCTACCCCAGAGCACCACGTCCTTCACCGGGATGCCTCGGCCTCACCAGCGAGGAGGGGCTGGCACATTCGGCATCGTGAGCCACGGCACCATCCGCTCCAGGATTTGGCCCACGCGGCTGCTGGTGCTGGGGGAGCTGACACCAGGCAGGCAGTGTTGGAAGGAGGTTGGTGTAGGGAGAGCGGCTGGGGGCCACTCTGGCTGCACAACCGCACGCTGTGCCAGGGAGATGCCGTCGGGAACGCCTGGTTACTGTTTGACACCTGTGTGCCAACTTCTGCCACTACAGAAGCACCGAGGAAGGCTCCAGGAGAGTCATCTCTCGTCTGCCACCTCAGACAGGAGCAGAGCTGCGAGATGACTCAGAGATGCTCGCGGCGAACACGCGCAGCACCAAGCCAGGCAAAAAGGAGAGTTTCCAGCTACAGGCATATCCCGGGTAAACCCTAAACTGGTGCTGCACAGAAAAATGCTGGTTTTCCAAGGGAAGCAGAGAGGAGAGCTGTGCACACCAGGGACAGCAGCAGCAGAGCTTGGCAGTGCCTGCGGCCTGGATGGAAAGTCTGTCCCTGGGATGGGATAGACAGGCCCAGGGTGTGCTGGGAAAGGCTCCTGCTGGCAAACCCCCTTTACATCTCGCTCTTTAAATGTTCTGCTTTCTGTGACTGTACAACTTTGTGTCCCTCACCCAGGAAAATCCCTGCAAACCGCAGAAGGCAGGGTTGGCAGCAAACAGAAAGGTACCACATGTGTGGCAGCAGATGCTCCGAGACTGGAGGCAGGAGCAAAATGAGCAGCTTTTCAGTAAGAGACAACGCAGGCGGGGCACACACAGACCTGCAGCCAAGCAACTCCTCCAAGCAAAGCCCAGACCAAGCTAAGGGTGGGCCCAAGCAGCACACAAGTCATGGAAAAAAAAGCTGGTCAAACCTGTGCTGTGCAGCCCATCTGGAAATTTTCCTCCCAAACACCACATCCCACCAGCTTCTGGCAATAAAGTCCTACAGAGTTTTTGCTATATGCATATTGGAAGAATAACTCTTAAAGGCGCAGAATAGAGTGGTCAGATTAACTCTGATGTTTTATCAACAGTTTGGGAGAGATGCTCTTTTAGAGCCTGTGCCCGTCTGCCCTCCGAGGCACCAGCAGGGCTGCGGGCGAGGAGCTGGTGCTCACCAGCTGCTGGGCATCTGCCCCTTTGTCACACCAGCACCGCTGCGCCTTCTGAGAAAAGTGGGAAGAAATAGATTTATCACTAGAAGACACAAAGTCATTAAATAATTAAAAACAAAACTGTAGGCACAATAAAAGCCCTCTGATAAAAAAAAACAAACCAAAAAATCCCAACCTGAATTTTAATGTGTGTTAATTCCCCTAATGATTCACTCTGCATGTCTTACAGGGTCAAATCAATGTCTTCACCAAAAAAATTCAATTATATCCCATTCATTGTATCTTTGGAGCAAGGCTATTGTTTGCTTTTGTCTCCTATCAAACCCTTCTCCATTGCTTCTTGCCTGAGATTACAAACAAAAGGCAGCATGGCACCAGCAAGGTCAGAGGAGACAGAGCCAGGCTTTGAAGCCCCAGCTCCGTCCTCGGCTCCGCTGTTTAATTATAAAGCCAGCAAAGGAAATAAAAGGGCACACGTACCCGCGGCAAACGCCTGACTCACTGCCGGCAGCGAGTGCCCCCAAGGCACCAGTGAGGGTAAGCAGCACTGGGTGGACCCTGAGACCACCCAAGAGTCTGTGGGTGAGGAACCGCACACTGAGGCCACCAGAGAGCATCTCTGCGGGAGAGGGCACCAGCCCCTCGGCTGGGATGTCTCACCTGGCCCCACATCCCTCCTGAGCCTAGCTCTGGAAACAACATCGGCCAGTGAACCGAGCGAGCACTGATGAGAAAGGTGGACGTCCCGTAAGTTGTGCAGATCCACCTCTGGCTCTGACTGTGGTGCCAATGTCACGGCAACACGCGGAGCGTGGCTTTCCCACCTAAAGCGAGGGCCTGCAGGACTGAGGCCCATGGTCACAGTTCACAAGACACTGGCAAGGAAAAAAGGTTTAATTTGATCAGCTAATGGAAGCACCCTATAAATCAATTAGATAATTTAACATTAAAATCACCATGTTATGTTTTATCCTAAACTCGGTCATATAATGCAGTGGTTTAATTTATAGTTTGCTGCTTGAGCTGAAAGCATTTTACATAAACGAACATTTATTTTTGTTTTGCATTCCCCGTTTGCCTGTTTGGACGCAAAGATCCACCGGCTGCAGAGCCAAGTTAACCGCACCAGCCAGGACGTGCGCGGGCTCCCACGCTCTGCACAACTGCCACCAAAACCTCTCCCGCCGCTCTCCCTCCGGCCTCCCCACGACAGCCCTGAGTGGCAGTCACCCAGCCGGGCCCCGTGGGAGCCGAGCAGAGGGACGAGCCGCAGACGTGACCCGCTCAGGGTGCTGAGCCGGGGGCTCAGGCCGGGGGCCGGCAGCGGCAGGACAGCCGGCACCGCGTGACTGCAGCTCCTCGGTCCCTCAATATTTAACAACGGTGCGTCAGCAGCCGCAGCAGAGCCGGCGGCCTGGCCTCACCTCCCGGGCCCCAGCTGCTGTGAAGAGGACGAGCTGTGGCAGCGTGGGACAAGGAGCAGCTGGGAGCAGCTCTCTGCAGAGCGCCTGTCCTTGCATTCTGCACAGCAGCTTCTGTACAGCGTGTACAGGAGCTAACGGGGACCGCGTCAGTGGGCAGGGAATGGGCTGGCAGGCAGGGATCCAGCACACCAGTGGGGCAGGAGAGGCCCGTTACCCATCGCAGGGACAGGAAAGCTGCAGGCACTGCTCTGCCTTGAGCTGAAGGACTTGCAGTGAACACACGCGTTTGGAAGAACAAGGAAGGGTTATGTAAAGCTCTGAAACTCACACTGAACACCCCTGCCTGGCAGAAGACAGTCCCTGAACCTGACCTTTGGCCCACAGGAGATGCTCTTGCATGCAATGTTCGGGATGCAGGCCCTGTCCCACCGCAAAGGTGTGGGGAGCACAGGCAGTGCCCTGCGAGCGCACCCAGAGCAGCGCCCTGTGCTCCAAGACGAGCTAACATCGGCTTGGCTCCACAGGCTGAGAGACCCAAGCTCCAGAGCCAGCAGGGCTGCAAGCTCCGAGGCACTGCCCAACAGAGCCATGGGCGATCACCCCATACAGCTCCCAGCCGAAACCCTCATTGGCACGAGCTCACTGGGATTGCTGGCTAAAGCCACAGACTCAAGAAGTAGCTCTCTCCTCCCAGCTCACCTCTGCATGGTTGTGAGGGTATCAGCAACTCCCACCTGACCTCTCAAAAGAAAGAGAGGGATTGGAACCCAAACAGGATTCCCTGCGCCAAGTAGGTCAGGCCACCTATCCTCTTTCACAGTAATAAATCATTAGTTCAAAAGAAAAAAAAAAGTCTGAATTTCAAGTTATTACTTTGTAGGAGTTATACACAGCCAAATTAATAAGCTTGAAATATATACATGTTTTAAGGGAAAGCAGGAGAGTTTGTGCGTATCTCTGGGTTTATACCACAGAGCTAATAAAGCTGTGATCTCTTAAGCAAGCTCGTCTATTCTCTTAGGAAATCTCCACGTCCTCACTGCTGTAAAGACAAATTCCAGCCCATCGCTTCCTTATCGCCCTTCCACTCCGAAATGAAAGCACAAATTCATGTTGATTATGTAGCATCTTCTCAGCTGGGATCAGGCAGTTTTCATTTTCTAGACGCCACCACTCTCACAACCATTAATATTCTGAGTCTTACAAGTACAAACTGACCTGAGAGCCACACAGAACAAGTTTTCACCACCTTGTTTAGCATCACTGGAACAAAAATTGCAATGCCGTTTCATTCATCCAGTTGTTTGGCCTAAAATAGCAACATGTCATTGAAAGGGATGTTGCTCAGTGAGCTGGAGAGAAATCAGAAGGAAGAGAAAAGCAAACAAAGGTTTGGAGCAACCAGAAGAGAAACGTGAGTCAAGCTGACGCCAGGTTGACGAATACCTGTCAACAACAAAAAAAACCCTTTACACCAAAGTGGTTTTTTCCCTTTTGCAAGCCGTGCTTTTGTTCCGGTCTTGAAGTATTATCTGCTTTCCAAAGCAACAGCGTTGGTCTGAGTGCTCTGAAGCTGAGCACGGAATAAACCCAAACACAACCACAGTTTTACTGACAATCCACAGCAGTGATACAACTGGAGGCTGGCGGGACGGAGGTTTCCTAGTGCTGCATTTTGCCAAGACAAGCCAGAGCAGGTTCTCCTGTTCTTGCGTGGCTCTGGTTCTCCAAAGCATGCCAGGAATTTTCTTCCAAAAGCCCGCCCAGCACCACAACAGCCCTGTGCTTCGATGGGACTCCTCTAACTGTCCCCACAAAGGCAGCGGGTGAAGCTATCCTGCTCTGGCAGGGCAGTTGCACTAGATGATCTTCAGAGGTCCCTTAGAGGTCCCTTCCAACCCCTACCACTCTGTGATTCTGTGAAGTGGGGCAGTGCAATGTCACCTCATTTGGCTCTGAAACAAGGTACCCGAGGGCAAACTTTCCAGTTCCTTCTCTGCCTCTTCCATTGCAACTGAATTAAACACAAAAATAAATCAAAACATCATGTAAAATGTATTTTTCTAATTGAGTAAGAGTACAACAACTAACATTCTATCTAATTAGATGGAAGCTGGGTTTTAATATCAGTACCTGCAGCTATCTAATTGAACTGTTTACAGTCGCTGCCTCACCAAGGGGCTCTCTGTCCTGGGAGGGGAAGGTTGTACTGGGGGGGCTGCCACACACCAAACCCCCATGGGAAAAAATGGCATCAGTCCCCATGTCCTCAGCACTCCTGGGGAAGAGAGATCCCTGCCTTGTTGGGACTTCGACTTCGCCTCCTTGGAGCTGATGCAGATTCCTCCTCTGTAGAGATGAGATGCAACTGGGAAACATGGATCTCTGTGTCCCTGATGCTCCTCCCTCGGAGCATCCTCCATCCCAGAGCGATGCTCTTGGCCTGGGGTGCCCTTCACCATCAGTCACCTGAAGGCCCTTACACAAGTGCTGCCACCACCACAGCTCCTCCAGAAAATAGCTGGCTTTTAAATGCCCATTTTCTGGCAGACATTTTAAGTGGCCAGGATGTGGCAGCTCCCTGAGCCACCACTGTTGTGGGTCCCAGCCAGTCGCCTGGAGAAGAAAAAGACTTGTCTTTATTCCTGGAGCAATCGGCCAAACCCTGCTCCAGAAGGGTCTTGCAGGAAATTTATTTTGCAGAAGCTTTTTGAGAGCGTCTGCGTAGGAGAGAGCGATAAATATTCTGGCTTTCCCCAGTCTCTGCTGCTGCCACGTGTCCCCCCTGGGAAGCAGCAACGCGATAGGAGAGGGAGAGGGGAGCTGTGAGGAGGGTGAGGGGTGGGGGTGTGAACAAAAGATTTGTTACTAAAACCTGGGACTGGTGAACACGACCCAGTGACATTCACCCATGAGGACGTGAGGACAGATGAGCAGAGCTCATCCCTATTAACACAGTGCTTGCACGCAGCAGAGGCACTTGTTTAGACCCGTGAAAATACCATTAAATAGCTTAAGCCAGACCACTTGGTCTGTTACCCTAACGGATGAAAAAACCCGCAATTTTGGGGGCCCAAAGTGTTTCTTGCTTTCCCTCGCTTTCTGGAGAGCAGCAGACGATCTGCAGCCTGCTGGCTGCTGCCAGCTCCTGCACCCAGCCTTCCCCAGCAACAAACACCTCTGTGGAGCTTCAGTCTTGGAAGGGAGGTACCACGGCAGCCGTGGGACCGCTGATGGGCACCTCAGGGGAATAAAGCCACAGAGCAGAGCGCGTGTTTGGCTGGGGAGGTGCACGCTGCGTTTCTCTGCGTCGCGCACAGCGACAAGCAGCTGGATTGCAGGCAGTGGGATGTTTTCATTAATAACTGCATCTCTCTAACCATCTGCTAAAGGTCCACGCTATTAATTTAACGGAAAAAAAAAATGGAATAGATTACTCTTACAAGTTTTCAATTAAAGTACATGATGTCTTCAAACTGCAAGCCTAATTAGACATTATAGGGTGACATTTAGGAATCCTGAGCTCCGATAGCTGATCAAGCCGTCTGCCCGTGAAGGCGTGCTGCAGCAACGCCGGGGCACCGCACCTAACACAGTGACAGAAGGGCTCCAGCCCCGCAAGCTTCGGCACTGGTGCAGCTTGGCTTAACTCCTGAAGTTAAGGGAAGAAAAGAGCAAAACCAACGACAGGCTCAGCGCAAGAGGAAAGCCAGCTTCAAACAGGCTCAGACACATTCCCAAAGGAAACTTACAGAGAGAGAGACAGGAATGCACAAGGGGGAAACGAAAATCAAAGAGAAAAAAAAAAGAAAAGAAAAAAGGGGTCAGACACGCAGCCAACATCATCCAAACACAAGCCACAGCAAGTCTTACACCTATACCCAAATACTTCCAGGGAGACTTCATGGAAATGGAGAACTTGATTTCTCCAGGTAGAGGTGTCCTGGAACATCCCCACTTAACAACCGCTTTCCTGCAGCCCAGCAAATTCAGACGCTTTATGCTGATAACTTACAATTAATGATTATTTTACACCACATTCATAGATCTTTTTCCAGCACACACAGGACTTCAGCCCACTCTGCTATACCTTTCATTAAAAATTTTAATTTGAGAAGTTACTGGAGATCATTTATTGCTAGAAGGAAAACGCCGACTGAGCTGTACAGATCTGTAAGGCTCAGCTCAGTTAAACCAGACATTTCTTCCAGGTCAGCATGACCAGATCTCAGAGTGGCCAGACCTTGTCACTCTTCAACTTCTATACTGTAGCAAATGGACAACTTAAATGCTTTATTTTCAAGCCTAAACGTGGTATGAATAAACTGCATTAAAATTTTCTCTAAAACACACAAAAAGGAGAAGAAAAAAAACGAACCCCACTCAAGTGAATAAGCAGCAGTTAACAGACCCCAGAGTTAAGTGAGATCTGCACAGCAATTTCACCTGCCAGATACACACAGACAACAATAAACTAAACTATGAAATGGGTCTTTCAAGCAGCGAGACCATAATTCTGCACAAACACACTTAGCAATGGCTGTCCTGAACCGCCTGGCTCAGAGGTACCGTTAGTCGCGAGTATCAGCAAAGGCAGACCTTGAATCAGCCAGTGCCCAATGCGATTAGGATAGATTTTATCTTTCATTTAAGTCCCAAACTGAGGGATAGTCAGTAAAACAGAGCAAGATTAAATAACGCCCAATCTTTAGTTACTGGAAAATACCCACAGATCATTACATGTTTGTTTTATTATTATTATTCTTTCCTTTAAATGACCTTGGATTAAACCCTGTGATTTAAAGACGCGCGTGAACTGTCGTCCTGCTGTCGCCAGATGAGGTGAAAATATCAGCGCTTTCTCAATTTGCCTTTTCTTGCAAGGAGACAGCAGCGAACCTTTCACCAAAGAACCGCACAAGGTTCATTAAAGGGAAACTATCCACGGTAATTGCCCCTTTCTGCATATTCCTCACTCCAATATTCTCTAACATAATAATGTTCCACATTCCTGCAGAACTGTCTTTTCAGCATGTTTTTGCATTATGCCTAATTTTGTAAGAGTTTTTCAGTCCCACATAACGACACAGTTCAATGCAGAATCAGATATAAATCTGGCTTAAGAGACTCTCAACAGGAATTCATTTAAAACTGGAAATGTTAAAAGATTCTGTCTGTGATTTATGCCGTTTTCTTATTTCAAACAGGGAATTAAAATGCTTCTTAAAAGATACATATTAAATCATGATAAAAGCTGCGTTTGAATGATGACACTGGTCAGACCAAGAGCCACAAAGCACAGAAATCTGGAAATAGTTGTAACTGGGACATTTGACTCTCTCAGCTAAAGCGGCACCGTCCTGTGATGAACTGAGCCCCGAGATCTCAATTAGCGTAAAATGGAGTCCTGGAAGCTGCTGCTTTCATGCTTCATACACTACCTCCTGCCCTCCAAGTGCCAGGATCTCTCCTCTCCTGAGGATCTGGCTAAATAAAGGAGTTGCTTTACCTTAAATGATTATTTAATCGTTCTGTTCCATTTGTGTTGTTTACATAGAAGGCTCGCCCAGCTCTGAAAGGTGCTCTGTAAATATTGCACAAGTGTCCCTGTATCATTGTGCAAACAACACTTAACCTTAAAAAAATCACCAAATTCTACTCATTATCATCACCCCTATAATTTTTCCTGTTTCATACCCAGGAACAGATAAAATTGTACAGATGGAGCCTGAAGCATCGCAGCATTTGCAGCCCCATACCTGAGCATGGCAAGGACAGGGAAAGTTTATGAAAAGCATTTGAAATTAAGCTGTGCGGCATGCCACTGTAATTCCCAAGTGTTTTTTAACGTAGCCAAGATCCCAAAAGGACAGGGACCTACGAGAGACTAATGGAATTTGGGTGTCCTTCCCAGAGGCACATCCACCGCATCACCTTATGCTGCTCTGCTGCAAGAGTCTGTACGAGTTGCAAGAGTCTTGGATTGCTCCATTAAAATAAAAAAAAAAAATCTAAATGGAAGAAGGACCAATATCAAACGCAGGAGTAAACAAGCAGAGGCAGCCAGAAAAAGCATTATTGAAATATTTATATAATTAATTGCTCATTACTTGCAGGCTACATAGCTATTAGCAGAAAGCAAGAGCTCCCCGCCACGCTGCCTGCAGCGATGCAATGCGCGGTGCCCACTCGGTCATTAAAGCCTCTCTGGGTCACCCTGACACTTAGACCCAAAACCCCTCCAGTTAACTGCGGTGACGAGGCTCCAGAATTCTATTTCTAGAACCCAACTATCATCATAAATCTTCCCAGAGACAATAAAATGGAGTTTAAGGTCTTCTGCTGTCGGTTCTCTTCATCACACTGCCGGGCGAGCACCGTCAAACACCTGCAGGTCTTTGTTCCCTTCCTCAAACATCCGCCAAACAAACCTCAACCAAAACGCAGCCTGTCAACGGGATACAAGAGACCTCCCAAAGCTGTGTTATTTTTATATACCATCCCATTACACAACCACTTAAGAAACATATCTTCCTTCCCCTGGGCAGGAGGGAGCAGCCACGGACCAAGCTCTGGAGCCAGGAGGTGGGCAGGGGTCCGCAGGGGCCCAGCCCGCAACAGCAAGAGTATAAAGAAAAACTCCAACACTCTAGAAAGTAGAGGGGTTTTTCCCAGGCTAAGGTAAGACCCAAACCATATGTATTGTAAATCTAAGTGCAGGGTTTCCTTTCCGCATTTTAGGCGTTCATGGCCCATTAAGATCTTCCTCCTCCTTTTAACTGTTACTTGAGCTTTAAAAAGGAAAAAAAATAACCAATCACCAAACATGAAGAATGACTACTGGAACTCAGCTGCAATTTCCAATTCCCAGCTGGTGCTGCTGGGTTGGTTGTTTTTGTTTGGTTGGTTTGTTTTGTTCACAGGGAGAACTGGGGGGGGAAAAATAAGATTGTTCACAGACCTGGGAACGACCGGACAGGTTTCTGAAGAGGCTCACGAATACTGATTAAGGGATGGGATCAGCTCCTGTACAACTCGTTATGCTCACGGACACTATCAAACCATCCTCCCTTCTGTGTGGGGCATGGAAGCAGAAATGTTTCTGCTCTAGGCAGGTACCCGGCCGTGACCATCAAGCCAGGGCCATTTGTCTGGGGCGTCACAGCAGATCTGACCCCTGAGAAGGACCTGCTGGTTTTCATCCCTGGGAAATTCACACACCAATCCAAAACTGTCCGACATGCTTGAACAGAAAGGAAACATCCTAAAACCAGAGCAGCACCAGGGAACTATAAATTCTTTGCAAGCTATTTTCAGAGTTCTGAGATTTTACTTATTCCCTGCTTTCAAAAGAATATTTAAGAAAAAAAGGACAAGATTAACAAAAAAAAAAAAAAGAGAAGAAGAAAAGGGCACTACTTGTGTGATAAAAGCTGTTTACAATTCTGAGTTGTGCCAGAGCAGCAAACTGCCCAGCATTTCTTGCATTTCTCCTCGGAAAGCAGTTTCCCAGCAGGCTGGTGTAAGAACAGGGACAATGCTGGTACTACCCCGAGCGAAGCACAAGGGACGTGTGCTCCCAGAGCCGCCTGCACAATCCCGGTCACCTTTCAGCTGCCAGCAACGGCTGGAAAATCACTGCAGGCTGTGCCAGGGCTGCCTCCTCTTTTATTAGAGAAGAGATGGCTGAGAGCACTAATAATGTTTTCCAAAGGTTAAGCATTACAGGCGGTTTCATGGTCTTTACATTTTTAAGTGGTTGATTTCTGCTGTGCTTTTTTTCTTTTTAAATATAAATAATCATAAATCCAAACATCTGTTCCCAGGGTGGGGGTGGGAGCTGGGAAGAGGCTGCCAAGGGCTGTCGCAGGTGTTATTTTTAGCGCAACAGCTATTTACTAGCTCTGCTCCCAGGGGGAATTCAGGGAGGAAAAGGGATGCTGATACATTTCTCGCTAAATATAGAAAAAGGGTGAGCCCCTGCACGCGGAGAGACTGCAGGCACCAGCGGCTGCCAGGGACGCAGCCCAGCCAGAGGACACCGGCCCCAGTGGTACCAGTGCTGTGGCCCAGCTGCCCCAGCACAGGCTGCCCATGTGCAGGGCTAGATGCTTCCTTCACTGCATTTTAACCTTCAAGCTCTTGGTCTTTGGAAAAAGCTTTTTAAAGCAGCTCTTAGACCTAACTGGCTCCAATTTACAGCCCTGATCCTGTACATGAATGACTCCAGAAATCAAACAAAGCTTATTCAACCCAAACAAAACTGCCCGTTAGGAAAGCAGAACATTTTTAGGGCAACGTTAACATGCTGTAAAGACAATGGACAGCGGGGACAAAACCAACCCTCTCTCTTCTCAGGTAGTCCAAACGCAGCTGCCAAGAGGGGATCTCCAATGCTGAGTCTGTCTCCTGCCCCCAGCAAGTGGGCTCACTTCATAACTTACATAAAAATAGACCCCTTTTAAAAACCACCTTGTTTAACTAAGAAGTGGATGCCTTTCAGAATTACTCTGTTCATCTGTCTTTAGGCATTTAAAGTTCTCGAGAGTCAGTTTTGACCTCAAGGAGCTCTGCACACCCAGTTGGATGGGGATTCCCTGTCCAACTCCTTTTACATTTAGTCTTCAGCCTGCTTCCTTTACTGCTCAGTACCTATCAACAAGCTGGAGGGCGAGCAGTGACGTGGTGGCATTTGGATGTGACAAAGGGCGTTTACAAGTGAGGATCCAACAGGCTGAAAAACCAGCCGAGAGACCTAAAGGAACTGCAAAACTGGGCAAGTGATCTATGTGACAGACACGGAGCGCACGGTGGGGAAAAAGAAAAAGCAGAGTAATGGGGACTGGAAGAGAAAGAGGCCATGAGAATCTGGGTAATGGCATCACCTCCAGGTGATCCCAGATCGTCAGAGCGTCGGAACACGCAGCGTGACAGACGCCTCTGCCCAGCACGGCAGCGAGGAGAGGGAAGGGCCAGGCTGCGAGAGCAGCACGATGAAGTCATGAAAGGCTATAGAGCTTTTGAACGAGGCAACGGTGCTGCCATATCTGGGTTGCCACATGTGGTGCTGGTCAGCCTTGGGTCCATCCTCTGCTCCCCAGAGCTCCATCACCAGGCAGCCACCCCTATCCCCACCCACGAGATACAGGTATCTATATACATATATATATATATATCTACACACACACACACACACACACTCACTCTCTCTCTGGAGCACTTAACTTCATTATGTAGTTTCCAAAAGGGTGGCCACTTACAGAGAAGAAAATGAATTAAAATGCACTTGTTACTGAAAACTAACTGAAAGTCCCATATTAACTGGGCATAACTGAGGATCCAACCCTGCCACTGTTCTGATTATGAACTGCAATTTCTGAGCACATGTAAATTTGCAGCTGCCTCCTCCTGAAGAGACCTGCTGAGAACAAATGGCTTGGTCACCTCACGCCTGTTAAAGCTCTCTTTATTTTACAGGGGAAAGCATCGAAGTTTACCTCTTCTTTTCCTTCCCTGGGTGTCATCAGCATTACATTTGTTATACTCCGTATCCCATCACTTAATGTATGCAAATTATGTTAAATATTTCATTCATTAAATGGCTCAGGTTATTACTGAATTGTACCTTAAGCAGTTCAGAAAGTTAATTCTCCTCGCACTTACTCAGTAATGTGAAATAACCAACTTAAATGAATATTTTACAGTTTGTGCTAGACAGAACATTTATTAAAAATTCTATCCCTTTTAGAGTTATTTCTTTAAGCAGACTTCAGTGCACTATGGGACTTGAATGATCGAGAGGGAATGATTTTATTTTTTAAAAAGAAGTTTGTTTCGCTCCCAGTATGGAAGAGCCCAACAACCTGCTGAGGACTCAAAAACAATTCTGCTGGGAGAGAACAGCAGTTAGAAAGCTATTTTCTAAAAAGCCAGGGGATGGGGAGGAGAGCAGCAGCAGGATTTGAGAGCGTTTTTGCACTCCTGTAACTCACAGATAGCTTTGCTGTGTGAAACGAAATAGCTCCCGCAATAGCCCATAACGTGCCACGAGTCCTTCGGGAGTTCAGCAAGAGTGATCCGAAGTGACAAGGCTGCGTCGCCTGGACGTCAGCGAGGCGAGGAGAGGTGCAATCACGGGGTGGCTCCAGCAACTTCCAGCCTCACCAAAAGCCAAGGCAGCGGCGTCCTCGCCAGCGACGACAAGGTCATTACCATTTCTAATTAACGCAGCAGGTCCTGGCTGAGGCACTAGGAGAGTCTGGCAGCTCCCAGCCCCACGAAGCATCACGTAGATCATCTTCCCCAGGGCTAAGGCAGGATAAACCTCACTCTAACGCGTGCCCGGAGGATGGCGTCACACAGGCAGCAGCCCGAGAGGCAAGGCTGGCGTCCCCCGCGCCAGTGCCCGCCCTGCCCCTCCAGATGACTTCCCCATTCGCACGCCAGGGGCGGCTCCTGAGGAAAACCCACCAGGCTTCAAACCATCTTTTCACCGCCGCGCAGCAGACACGTCTGTATCAACTTCCAGGCTTAGAGAAGATCTAGCCAGTTAAAAATAACAACTGCTGGAATGGTGGCACGGGCATCTAAATAGTCCCTGGCCAGTGATGGCAGAAAAGTGTCTCCCACCAGCACGTCCCCCAGGATGGGGGTTTAACGCCTCGGCTGTGAGCGGCAGCAGAGTGGACACCCTGTAACCGCAACATCTCATCGGTCTCGCCTGGGAAAACCTTGCCATTGCCAATGGAAATATGCAAACCAGGCTCTGCACTGTAAATCTTCCTTTCCGGTGCTAAGGAGATAAGTAGGACCTATTAACCTCCCATGTTATTTCCAACTTCATTATTGGAGCTGACACGACGAGAGCGCATGGTGACAGCTCTTTTTGGCAGAGTGCATGTAAATCGTTTTCTCAAAGGAAATTACTTCTCCGGGCTGAATGTTATTAATCTAAATTCTCCCTTAGTCAAATTGTTGCCCATAATAAATATGGAACAGGTTGCTACGCTCATCTCTGAGGGCACCCCAACCCAGCTGCAGGCTTCCTCCCTCATTTGAAACCTCCTGAGGAGCTGCTTTACAAGAACAACCTACACCCAAGAACGGGGACTGTCCACCCTGACATCACCCTGCACTTGAGAGCCCCTCAATTTCCTCATGAGAACATTCTCACACTGCCAGCGCGGAGTGCTCCAGCAGCAAAACTGTGAGCTGGAGCAAGATGGGGCACAGCAAGGCTGGGGAAGACACGGGAGGAATGTCCTTGACCTGCAAGATGACACAGTGGCCTTCCACAGCCAACACCTTCCATGGCTGGTGCATCATTTGTGTCAGCTTCGGTACCGTTCAAGTGCCAAAACTTCCAAGGTTTAAGAGTTTATGCTCTTTCCCAGTGGATATACTCAAGCACCCTCCTCGTGCAACTGAAAAACCCCAGAGTTTAAGCAATGACAGATAAAAAAAACCCAAACAAACAAAAAAACATAAACCCCAGATCAAAACACAGCGTGAATTCTGCCAACTCTGCAGCTAGAAAACAGAAATTTAATCTTGAATTCTTGGAGGAATTATAAATTAAAGGGAATTTTATTTGCACAGTATTCTTGCGTTTTATTGAGAATCAGCTTATTGCCAATAAAGATTTTCACTAAAAATACTCGCGGAATACCTGGGTTTTTTAATCTCCCTTCCATAAAAAGCATGCAATCCCTTCCGCCCCAGCATGAACACCACACAGGGTGAGGGTGCGGACCTCGGGCACACGCCGAGGCACGGAGTGGATCGGAGCACTATAAATCCAGCGGTACAGAAAGCCCTTCTCCTCATTTGTTAGCCAGCCAAGTGTGAAAATGTTAATGAAGGCAGCTGTAATAAGCTACGGGAATTTCACAATTAAGATTTCGTTCACGTCCGACAGCCCCTGCTTCACGCGCAGCCCGTTGTGCATCAACCCTTCCACCTAATAGCAGCTGTAATTGCCGTGTGCTGTCCAGCCACCCTCACCCGGTGGCCCCGATGGGGGAAATTACTGTCATTCTATTAACTCCAACTTTTATTACATGCATTCCTAAAAGAAAATAAAGGCAGAGAGATTTTAAGTGTCTCCACAGCTCTACATGAGTATTTTTTAAATACAGTATGCTCACAAAGAGCACTGGAGTCAGGTGATATCACAGCACCATCTTTTATAGAAAAAGATAAAATAAAATCTAAATTGTACAGGTGGCTGATGAAGCCCTGACTCGTGGGAAGACGGTGTCTTCCTGGCACTCAGCAAGGGGAGCCTTCAAAGCTCGCCCGGCTGCTGAGCGTGCCGGCTGCCCCACCGCAGGGGATGACGGGCTCCTGACACAGAGCAGCGTGCCACGGGGATCAGACCAGGGAGGCCAGCTCTCTGACTGGAAAAGCAGCGATTTTTCTTAAGTCTTCAGCTAGTCACCAAGATTATCTTGACCTCTTCCATTCCCCACACATCCCAGACCAATCCCTGGTCACCCGAAAGCAGCCGGCCTGTTTAGCAGGGCTGAGGGCAGCAGAGCTGCATTTTCACGGGGCTGTGGGCACAGGGGTATCCCCCCCAGCCCCTCCTGCAGCAATTTGCTCTAACCCCCTCCTTCCCTTTCGCGTACTTTAAATTTAGGGTAAATTAATGCATTCTGTAGAGCTGTGGTGGCTGCTGTCAAGGCACATCTTGACATGCTTGGCAGCTGGGCAGCACTTATGGTCATGCCAAGCTTTGGGTTGGATACACAACGTAAAGGTGAATTCTCTACCCAGCCCAGCCCAGCCGAGCAGGGTCTGCCGCGACAAAGGCACCTCTGGGACCATGAGCACTGGAGGCTTGGTGTTGCCCAGGGAGGCAGGAGAGCAATGGCAGCACTAAGCCATCTCTGCCTCGACAGGACTGCACTCAGTACCAGGGCCAGCAGATGTCTTGGAGGCTGAAGGTACAAGGAAAATGTTGTGCAGCTGGAGGCACCAGCAAGAGATGCTTCCACCCTTGGAGAAAGAGGCTTGTGACATCCCAGGCTCCTGCAGGAGCTCTCCAAAGTGACCCTGCAGCACTCCCTCCACCTTCCTTCTTTCTATCTTATTTTTGCACAATGCTTTTTCCCATGAAGCCCGATCGCTGCTGAGGCATCTCTGATTCTCAAACGCATTATTCTCCAGCCACAAGCACCACGAAGGAGCAGGCAGGAGCTGCCCCGGGACGAGGATGCTGCCCCAGCACGAGTCACAGCCAGAGCGGAAACTCGGGGCAGCGGATGGGAGAGGACCGGCCGCAGCAGCAGCCTGGCAGCAGCAGCCCCCGACAGAGGACGTGCATCTCTCTCGGTGGAGAAGTGAGGGAAAGAGAATGCACGATAAAACGAAGACATGCTCACAAAAAAAATTACTTCCCTACCACAGCCGTGTGATTTTTAATTTTCCTCTAATTTCAGGACTGCGGCACCGATATAAAAATCCCTATAAGTGTTTTAGGCAGATAGTAATGGTCCTATACTAAAATAATTCAACCAACACTATAATTTTAGTACCACTATCAAAATGAAATAATGACTGTTTACTATGTTACACCTTTCAAATGACCTTCATTTGAATACAAATTGTAGCTCAAAACTCTAAAAGCTGCTCCATTTCAGGAGGCAGCAAATCGAGGATGTTCACCCTGGGTTGACTCTGCCAACAGACTCCATACAAGCTAAATGGTTTTCAGGGGGTTTTCTTTGCCTCTGAAGCTGCCAGAGACTTGCTTAAAGGACCCACGTGGAACTGACCGTGAGCCTAAGCACAGCAGAATGACAATCCTTTGCTCCAAGCACAAGAATAGCACCCTGTTTTATCTGGAAAATACTTGTCATCAATGGCGAGACCCGTTTGCTTGTGTCTCCCTTGCTTGGATGATGGACGAGGATCTGTTAATAACCAAGCATCTGGTCCGAGAGGGAGCAGCAAATGGGTCCAATCGCAACCTGTGCCTGTGAAAACACCTCGCTTTATTTCATTTTTGTAAGGTTCAGCTCTGCCTGCCCATCGTGGGCTCTCGTACTGGTTCTGGGGACACTGCACGGCCAGCTCTTCCCAGAGGACACAGCTAGTGCCAGGGAGAGCCTCGGCACAGAGCTGCGTGGCTGCAGAGGGCTGCGCAGGGAGCGGGGCTCCCCAACACCCAGGTCTGTGCGGGTCTCACAGCTCAGCCCGTGCAGTACGAGCAGGGTTGGACACTAGCACAGTTTTGCAGCAGAAATTTCACTACAGAAGTTCCCTGATATTTACTCATCCACCTGGGGAACACCAGCCAAGCATCAGCTACTGCTCTCTAATAATGAATTTTTGTCCTTTCATCAACATCAGTCAGAACAAGCTCTGAAAAAAATTCCCGTTTGGTGCCAGGAATATAAAAGAAAACATTGACATGACTGGCAATAAGCAAACCCAAGCGCCCCGCTACAAAGGGGCACAAACTGCCAGCACCCAATTCTCAGCCCTTCAAAGATCGTTCCTAAGTGTGGAAAAAAAAGTATTATTAAAAAAATGAGGTTATTCTGTAAGGGGCCAGAAGTTGCTCTACAAACTCCCTGTGTGCGGAAACACTGACGGGCAACAATCCTGAGAGGACACTCCATCCTCAGCAGCTCACGGATGCTCACCTTTCCCTCCTCTCACCCATTCCCAAACGTGAAGAAAATCAAACAAACCCCCCCAGTTTAAAAAGACACGTCAGGCTTCAAGGCCGAGCAGATGCAGAGCCTTTGGTGCTGTTCCCAGCACGAGTGCCAGAAAGGGAAAATCCCCAGGCTCTGAAACCACAGAGTATCTGTAAACACTCCCATTCCAACACACCTACAGGTAATTACTCACAATGTGCAAGGAGAAGGAAGAAAAACCCACTTTTTTGTTTTTAATCCTTTGTGCATAAAAGCTCTTGCAAGCGAAGCCCTGGCTGTCTGCAGGGGGGAAGGGCAGCATGAGGCCACAGCAGCAGGGAGGGAAGGACCCTGAGCAAGGGGAGCTGTCTGTTTGGCAGCAACCCCATTTGGAGGTCGAAAAAAGGAAAATCCCTCCTGTGAAGGGTGACCTCCACCTCTGCACAGAGCCCCCTTCCTCCGAGGGTGCAGCCCTTTCTTGGGAGCAGCTTTCCCTAGGCAAGAGCAAAGCCAGCGACTGACGCTCCAGCCGCAGATCCTGAACCAACGCCAGTATCCTTCATGGTGACATTGTGGAGAAACAAACGGGGTTTAAACACTAGGTGTTGTATTAAACATCTGAAAACAAGACAAATTAGTCATTAAAAATTAATTTTGGAAAATTACAGTCTTGTTAATAGACGCCGTTATGGTTTTGCATGTTCCTTTTCAGGCAGGAGGGAGGACAGGGATTTAAAACACATCTTACTGTATTTCATCAAAAACTGAAGAGATAGAGACGGATGCCTTTGGAAGCCAGCGCTCCCGCACTGCTCAAATCCACAACCCGAGTCCATTTGCATTTGCAATTTGCACTCGCAAGGCAGAAAAGCCATTGTCTTGAGTGATTCTTCCATCTTCTCACAAGCTGCCGCCCCATCCCTCCAGCTCGCGGCATTGCAGCACGGGCTGACACCGCTCCCCGTCACACGCCGGGATTTCTGGGGAGTCGGGGTCTGGCACTGCAAGGTCTCCACACCAGTTCCTCCCAGCTCTGCTCCCCCGGGAGCTCTCAGCCTGTCTCCCAGCATGGCACGGGAGAGGCGAGGGAAATTCATTGCTGCTGCCCAAACACCATCAGCAGGCAACAGCTGGAAAAGTTCCCCGAGACTCCATGACACGCTGGAAGCAATCTGCACACTGGACAGCAAGAGGCAGTGCCCACTCCCCAGGAGAGGGGAAGGTGCCTTCTTGCCCAGTGAGGGACAGGATCCCCACTGCAAAGCAAGAAACCGATAAAGATATGGGGAAGTGAACCTGTGCCTCGTGTGAAGCCAGGCAGGGACTGCTTCTCCCAACAGCATCTGCCCACTGTGCTCACATCCCCCTGTCTGCAGACAGCAGGACTGGATCCATCCCCACGCACCGTGTCCAGGTGCCGGCAGCACGGCCCGTTCAGCGAGGGCACAGAGAACGAGCCAGCGCTGGACGATGGGACCAGGGGAAGGGAGCGCCTGCAGCCTTGGACCCGAATCCCCTACCACAAAACCTCCTGTGGGATGCTCCAACGTTATTTTCACGCTCTCGACAGTGAGGACTATGCCAAAATACTCAAGGTCAAGAGACCAGCATGGTTCGAGGCAATCTGCACCTCTTAAAACAGTGACAAATATGTTATTTAATTTTAATGAGCTTTTTTGCATCTCCAATCTAATTACGGCATTATCAAGTACTGCTCCGAACTGCAGGTGGCTTCTCATTACTCGGGGTAAGGCTGTCACAGGCATTTTTCATGAATACTAAAACCTGCTTCATTGCACCACTCACTCTGACACCCCCGGCCCTGCTTGGTGCTCACAGGAGAGCGATGCCCCCGACCCCAGCCCCCAAACTCTGAACAAGTGTGAGGATTAACCCCACAAGCTTAGAATAATCCTTAAAACCCCCTTTGTCTGGAGGGACACTGGCTCCACTTTGGAATCTGGGGTTTACTGGGGTTAGTGGAGAGCGGTGCCCACCCAGCACAGCCCTGTGCGCCTGCCTGGCTCCCCCAGACAAAACCCCGGGGGAACCTCCACATCCACCAAAAAAAGTGTATGTTTTGGTACAGAACATGCTTCTGACAGGTGAAACCTCCCCCAAAAGCAAACACCCCCCTGTTCCACACACAAAAGCGAGGACACCCCATGAAAGGGCATTGAAGAAAACTCCTCTCTTCCAGATCACTTCTAGTTTTTCTTTCAACTTAGTATTTTTAAAAGTCATTATTAAAAGCTGAGAAGGTGCTCCAATGGCAAAAGCATTTTGACAACATCAAAATACTTCCCTTTTCCTTCTTAAGTTTGTGAAAAATCACAATTTTCTGATGGTTTCCAGTGAATTCCTTTGACTGCCTCTACCCATCAGACACTGTACCCTCCACGTGCTGCACAGCTGCCCGAGTTCACATCCAAAATCCTCCTGCCTAAACTGTTTAGAAGCCACCACAAATCAGATGTTTAAATTCTCCCAAAAAAACCTCCTTCCCCGAGTGGTTTGGTGAACACAGACAAGTGAAAGCAAAGCCCTGAGAGCAACTTAGGCTCTTATAACACATATAAAGGCACAAAGGACACCAGTCCTTGGGGAGCCCAAATCCCCAGCCCTCAGGAGCAGCCCCTGGCCCTGCCAAGCCCCAGGGAGGCAAAGGCAAGGAGAAGGAAGACAGAGGATGGAGGATCCCTTCCCAAGGGCTCTCTTTCAAACACGCCCCTCTCGTTAAAATCTGGATTTGGTGGCGGTTTTATGAAGGTCTCTGGGGACAGCACTATGGGATGGGGACAGCAGGGAACCACACACTCACCTGTATTCATGACACTTTCCTACGGTCCCAGTAACAGAAAACAGCATTTTCTACCTCGACAGCTTCCACAAGCATGACGGTGCTGTCACCACAGAGCACAGCACCCATCCCCACACGGCACCAACAGCAACCTCCAGCAGAGCCCACGGCCCTGCCGCCAGCCGAGGCGCAGCCCGGCCCAGCTCACCCTCTGAGCTGCCCTGTTTCGGTCCCACGTGAGCCAGGGCCAGAGCAGCCCACGGGCCTGCCCGAGCAGGAGCACTCACCAGGTCCAGGGAGCCACAGGGTAACGGTGAGGGGACGTGGGGGGACCAGAACCACCGACCTCTGCACCACAGCCACGCTCTGGCAAAGTGAGCTGCAGACTGGGCAGGTGCCGGGCTCGTCCCAGTTCCCCCCGCGGCCTCATCAGCTCCCATTGACGGCAGCTGGGGGAGGCCCAGCAATCAGCTGAGCAGCAGCACCTGGGCCGCCCCGGCACAGCCGTGCCCAGAGGTGCAGCAGCGTGTGCAGGTACCTACCCGTGGCCTGCACACGTGACACGCACGGAACCTCCCCTCTGCTCCACGCAGCTTCGTGTCACAGCACAGAAAGGCGATGTCGGAAGAAGCGTGGTTAGGAGCCGAGACTCCTCAGTGCCACTGCTGCAGCAACGCAGGTTTTGTCTCCCCTGACCTTGCTGCAAAGCGCAGTCGCCTTTGAGACGTGTCTCCCCCCCCAGCTGTGGCCAATTACTGCCACCAGGGCAGTTAATTACCTGTGCCAGTGCCCTGCCATGGGCGCTGCTGCCAGTGCCCCACCGCTCAGGGTGCCAGCGAGGTGCAGGCGAGGACACTCAGCCAGGGCCCTGCACGGAGCCAGGGCCCTGCACAACGCCTTGGGAAATGGTTCAACGGGCTCAGAGCTTCCCGACGGAGCGGGAAGGGGCCAGGAAGTCCCGTGGATGAGGCAGCGAGCGTAACGCAAATCTGCTTCTGCTCAACTGCGCCTCGGAGGAGCTCCCTGCTCCCCCCGGCCGATCCGCCCAGGGAGCGCGGGCACTTCTCCAGATAAGCACATTGACTTTAAAATAAAGAGTGTGCCAACAGCTGCAGCACCGAGACCAGAGCAGACAGAGATGTGGCGCTGAATGATAATTAAATACATTTTCATCATCTGTCATTTTTTACTGCAGGTGCCGGTGTAATAAATCCGAGCTTGACTCTTTTGTCAGCTGGCAGCGAACACATTTTAACGCCAAATCCCAGGGGACGAATTCAGAGTCGCTTGGCCTTGCACGGGGGAGGAGCTGCCTCTAACACGCCAAGCGGGTAACTTATACCTGATTGCTTTCATAATGCTTCTATTATTTTGGTGATACATGTGTCTGGTGCAGCGTTCCAATCCACTCCGAGGGGACACTGCGAATGCAAACTCCTCCAATGATGGTCCCCACCGCTCTGCAACCCTCTCAGCGCGGGGCCAGCACCGCCCTCCTAGACCCTCTGCACGTCCCCAGCACCGTAACTGGTCAGGGATATTGGGATTTTGGTCAAAGAGGAACCAGTCAAGCAAAAAAGGCAAAGAGGCAGAATTTGCAAATTAATTTACTTACAATGACTGTAACTCAGAAAATGAAACATTTAAGTTAAAATGCTGTAAATCCAACGTGTAAATCCAGTGCACAGGCAAGGAGCAGCTCCATTTCCCTGTGGATGGATGCAAACTGCTCAGAGTTCAGGATGACAAAATCACCTATTTGTGTCCATGCAGACCTCTGTGGGAAATGAAACCAGCCCAGATGCTCCAGCTCCTCAGAGGCCAAAGTCACCCCAACGGGCTATTTGTTATTTTGGGGGGTTTTTTTCAGAGCACTGAAACTTTAGTTGCAACAAGTCAAAGCCTTGGTGGTCCTTCTGCTGCAGCCCATCGCTGAAGAAACAAGGGTTTTCCTTCTTCCATTATTGACAGGAACACTGCAGACAACTTGTTAGGTAAACTCTACCGGGATGAAATGTCTGGTTTATTGTTTTCCCACCCCTTCTCCCAGACTTGGCCAGGACTTAACAACAGATATTAAAAACCAGGCAACACATTCACATCCCTTTGACAGCAGCACAGGGACCCCAAGCTGGGCTCCGGGGCAGTCGTGGACCCCGTGGGACAGCAGTGTCTGCATTGAGTCCATCCACGGGAGAGGAGATGTTAACACCGAAATGCGGATGGCACCACAACCCCCTGCAAACCCTGCACGAGGCAGAAAAACACTTCCCTTTCTCCCCAGGAACAGCAGTGCAGTAACATACGACATATTCAATGAAATAATGTCAAATCTGGCAATCTCTCGTGCAGCAACTCATTAGAAAAGTCAAAATATTCCAAACGAAGCATTGAATTGCAATATTCCCTCACAAGGAGTAAACTTTTGTTTTGAAGCAGATTTATTATTTTACCAAAAGCTTTCTTCACTTCGGCTTCCACACACAGTCCAGCTGATGCACAAACCAGGTACAAATCTGGGTGCCAGGTGATGCTCCTGCCTCCAAGCTCACCCCTGTCCCCAGGAAGGCCTGCCAGCCTGGGCACTGTCAGGATGGGGCCCATCCACAACGAGCTCAGGATGGGAGAGCACGGACCATGAGGGGAGAAGCCAGAACACTGGTGGAGAATCATCCTCTTGGTTTGCACCACTGAGGGCAGGGCTGCTCGTCGTGCCAATGATGGGGCCTTGCCAGATGCACCCTGCTATTTATAACAGCAGCACTTACATAATTAGAGCCTGACAACTTACATTGTGAGCCTGGAAATTAGAGCGCTTTATTTACCCGTACAAGCCCATAGTGATGGAGTTATCTTTAAGATTATAGAAATTGTGTTTATGGAGTATCTGTAGGTGTCTCTCTGAGCCCAGCTGCCCTGAACAGCATCTCCCTCCTGACAGCACAGCCTGGTCAGGAGCGCACAGGTAAAAGCTTCAGCAGCACTCTCAGTCTTCCAGGATTTACCGTGCTTTCAGCCTGGAAAAATCCCCAGTTCCATTTGAGACAGATAACGCGTCTGAAGGGATAAAGAACTGCTAGCCCTGCCCCCCCAAGCAGGCACGAGCAGCTGCTTTTGCACCTAAGGCTGTTTCTATCCTTATTTACCCTGTGCTTTCCCCCTTGATGAATGCTGAATTTGTCCTTTTAAAAAAAATAAAATGCCTTTAAAAAAAAAATAAATTAAATTTAGGCGTAAATAAACCAAGTGGCTACAGAAGAGTGGAACCCCTTCTTCTGTTATAAGAGCCAAATCTGATGCTAGCCTGCTTTTCAGTTTCTTTTAGCAAGGGAACTTCTCATTCACTAGAACAGCAACAATTATAACACCATCAGAACAAATACAGAATCCCCAAACATAAACCTCCAGAAAAAGCTGCGATTAAACTTCCAGGCAGCAATCACAAAGATTTAATTTACAGCACATTTACAGACCCCTCCCCATTCCCCAGAGTGGGAAACTGCCCCGAGACAAGGTTCTCATCACCCTTCCCATCACGTTCCTACAAACCAAACCCATCACCTATGGAACAGCTCACAGACTGTTATTGGCTTTTTCTGACACGAGCATCCTGGCACTAGCTCCAGCTTAGGGTAGGTGAGCACCAGGGGTTTCCACACAGGAGTCACCATCCACACCCCAGCTCCCAGAGAGGCAAACCAGCCTCTTTTTGCCTCTTCAAAGCCATGCTCCCCACCTCCTGCTTCTTCCCACTCCAGCCACACAGCCTGTCCCTCCCGGACAATGCCACTGCCAAATGACAGACCCGGGTGCACAATTCCCACCAGGGCCACGCCGCTGCTCCGAACATCTCTCGGATGACCGGTAACAACGGGTTTACAGCAAGGCACGTTTTCATTTCATTATAAACCTTCCCATGGATTAAAGATTTGGATGCCACGGCAAAGCAAGTTAAACATTTACTTTCTATTAAAACATCTAAATGAGAAGATTAAAGCCTGTTTTACATTTAACAGAAAGGCAAAGTCAAATCAGCATAGGAGCAGCTTAGCAGGTACTTAAAGCCAAGGGTTCTGATGCTGAGAGGTAATCAATTTAAGGCGGGAGGGATTTCTTAAAACTACGCAGAAAGAGGGGAAAAAATCCACATACATTTGAAAAACCCTTTCCATTATCTCTCGCAAAGAACGCCGCCTCCCCGAGTCGCTCTCTGCCAAGGCTAATGGGCTTGCTGCAGCAGACAGCTCTTGCCCCAGATTTCCCTGTAAAATATTTTCACAGCTTATTAGTCTATTTAGCACATTGTGTGCTTAAGCTCTTTTGTTTATTTTTCATTTGAGATGGCAGGAGGAGAAGATCCTATAGAATACGTAAGAGTGTTACTGACTGTGTTTGAAGTAACAGCAGTTAGAGGTCACAGAGGTGACGCGCATGACACACTCGATTGGCTTAAGAACTTATGCTCCAATTTCCTAACATCCAAGCAGTCAGACTCTGCTCGGTAACCCAAACCCACCAGCATTATGGCTGATCACCGCTAGGCCAAAATTCCCCCGGGGAATAAGAAAGTCTCACTGTACAAAGCCAAAATCCGATTCTATTTGCAATAACCTGTGGCCAGTTTAAGAGGCGCGTGGATCTGTGAACAGCTGGGGTTCATCACGCTGCTGGAGAGGCAAAGCTCCAAGGCTGCTGCCGGGCACCGTCCCCCCACTGTGTTTATTAGGTCAGCTTCATGATCATCCATCCCGTCAAAAGATTTAGGTGATGTGATTTAAGACAAGTGCCAAGCATGCAGGGCAACATGAAGCATTCTCTCTGCTGAGCAGCCTCCATCCAACACCTGACAGCTAAAGCCTGGCACAGAACAAGCACATGCAGCAATGCCAACCCAGCCAGCAGTGAACCCCCTCAGGACTCACACACAGATCCCAGTTGCCAAGTTTAAGAGTGATGGAATCTTGTTTACTGACTAATGGATTTTAAAAAACACACAGTAACACAGCTCTGCCAGTTTATCTCATTGCCATTGAAAGAATCAGAGCCCCCACAATATGAGCAACAATTCGGTTTAATCCCCCACATGTTTTAGAGGTCATCCCAAAGGCAAGTCTCTACGTAAGATATAGTCCTCAGTTTAGAAAGTTTATTTAAAAACAAGTGAACAGCAGCAGAAGGAAGCAGGGTGGGAGGCAGAGGGGGAACGCAAGGTAAGATCCACCCAGCAGCTGCCCTGGGGTGGGTTTGTGTAAATGGTCATCCCCAATTTCTGTGCGAAGCAGCCACGCGGACGAGGAAAGCGGCGTGTGGGAGATGCTATTTGCCAGGCTTTCTCAAAGAGAAGTATTTTGGCACGAGTATGTACCATACAAAAGGAATAATCTCTAAAGTATCTGAAAGAAAAGTTTTACAGCTAAGCACTAAAAAGAGCTTTCTTTGTTATTTTTCAATAGCTTTTCTGACCACGCTGAATGAAACAGTCTAATTTACAAAGTACTTTAGGACAGAACTCGGAGGTCCCACCTGCAACCAAATGGACTTTGCATCTTATGCCGATTAAATAGTCTAGGTACACACAGGACAGTACACCAGTGGCCCCGGGGCTCGCTGGCAAGAGGCCACGCGACCCGCTGGCCACAGCTGACACCGTCATGAAGGGCGCAGCACCCACCATTAGCAGGAGGTGCGGGAACAGCCCTGGGCTGCTGCTCCGGCTGCCGCTCGCTCGACCCCAGGGCGCGCAAGCACAGCGGCTCTGGCAGCCCCCGCTGGCAGCCCCCGCAGCGTCCCGGGCACAGGCAGCCGGGGTGCCGCCGCAGCCTCTCCCCGCACCCCGCCCGGGGGACGAAGGACGCGCTGCCCGAGCCGGAGCGACACAGCTCTGGCTGCCCCGGATCGCCGGCTGCTCCAGCCCGGCCGCTCCCCGCAGAACGCGCACGGTAAACGCCTTCGCAGCACCCTCCTGTGGGGATTCCGCGTCCGTGCACAGGCGGGGCAGCTGGACACGGGGCGGGCAAGGGAGACCCTCCTCCTCCTCCTCCTCCTCCTCCTCCTCCTCCAGCCGGGCCGGCGGGCACCGATGGCAACAGCCGCTGTCGCCTTTGCTCCCGCGCTCCGGGACACCCTCGGCACACGCCGGGGCCCCGCAGCCGAGCGGGGCCGGGGTCGCGGCGCGACGCCGAGCGCACCGTGGGCACCGGCGCGGCACAGCGAAGGGACAGGGAGCGTGGGAGCCACGGCCATGGTTCCTCCGCTCAGCACGCCCAGCGTGGAACCATCCAGCGTGTTTGTCTGCAACTCGCCAACTCGCAAAGCAGAGTAATGACAGACAATTAAAAAAATATGAAAATGAAACAACGGTTCGAGCAGATTTTCCTGTCGTTACCACCGACAAACAAAACCATCCCCTCGACTGTTTCACTGCGGTTTGCAAATGCTGCCCAAACGGGACATACTGATGTTTAGAAACCTGCCCTCAAAACTAGAGGCATCTCCATCCAGCAGAGCACTGCTTTGGAATCACACTGCAACACCTCTGCCTTCACGGTGATGCTGCATTTTAATCCAGATACTTGAAAGCATTTTTACCATGAGCCACAGTGGCTTTATGTAACACCCGGCCACCCCGATGAAAAACAGACAGTCCACTAATCTCTAACTGGAGGAAGCCTTGAGAGTGTATAATTACTACATTACTAAACATTTACATCAAAAAAACCCCGTTCATACATTACGCACACTGTCGACTTACTGCGTTCCGAGTGGTACCGAGATAAACATCCCACAGACATCACGTGCATGCCCACTTTTTGCAAGAATACTGTAAAATCAGACTTGAGTAAATCTCGGATCTGAACCATTGATTACCCTCTAGGTTACGTAGCCAACGTGCCTCACCACACCGGACTCGGAGTGCACACAGACCAACCCACTTGTGCAACATGCAAGAACTTTTATATGGCACTACTGGCTTTGAAGCATCTCACACCAAATTAATATTAACAGAGGATGGTTCTATAGGAACAAACCAAGTTTTTTGCTTCCCAAATCAACAGGATTTTTTCAACAACCTAACATGAATATTAGGTGAAGTGCACAGGTACACCTATGACATCTACCTGGTATTTACACAGTTTGAAGTGAGGCAAGAGCAATTTCAGGAGGGACAATATTCCCTCATGTGCTTTTTCCTCCACCTAACAAGGCAAGCTCTTGCCATATGCTTATTACTTGGGAAAGATGGTTTTCACTCATCTGCAATCACACACTGCTGCCTACCACTGAGCACTGGAGCCAGGATTCTGCCATAAAAGAAACAGGTCATTTATGAAGTCAAGAGCAGAACTAGAAGAGCACGCCATGCCTGGTGGCCGTGGCTGGCCAGAGTCAGATGCTGGAGGGCTCCAGGAGCCCTGAGCTGCTTGCCCAGCACCAGCAGCTCTGGTCAGAGGGTGTGCAAAGGGAAAAAAGCAGCACAAAGTTTGGGAGCAGGGTAGGTAGGGGGCAGGTGCCCAGCACGCTGCAGACCCTCTGGCTGGGGTCCTGGCACAAAGCACATGCTCCAGAGCCGCAGCTCGCATCAAGGCAGATGTGTGCACATCTAGAAAGCAGTAAAGAAATACATGTATTGCGTGGATTTTCAGCTATGGTTTAAAAAGTTTTAAACTTAAAAGCCCTGGAAAAAAAAACTGCACTTGGAACCATCGTCTCCCTTCGCTACCCCCAAACAGAACAATCCAATAGGCTGCAAGAGATGGATTTTGCACTGCCAACAACTGAAAAAATAGTGCAAGACCAATTTCAACACACAGAATCAATCAGAAGTAAGCTGTCACAAGATGAGCATCTAGTTTAGAAAATTCAAGTGCAAAACTGCAATTAAAAATTGCCTTTCCATTGCTGGAAAGACTTCTCACAACGTTATACTGGGCAGTAACTAAACCCTACTCTCAAAAGTTAAAATATTCACTGCAATCACGGACTTGTGAGAAAAGAAGAGCTGCTCAGCACGTCACCTCCAGCTTGCTACTGAGTTCTGAGATCTATGGCTGCTCTTCCAAGGCAGAGAAAGGCTGAGGCTGATGGCGAGAGGGTGTGTGGAGGCGAGGGCTGAAATCCAGCAGAACCCAGAACGACAGAGCGAGACGTGGCAGAACAGAGTGGGCAGGAACTGCAGCAAGACAAACCAAGAACACATTTTTTTTTTTTGTTACTGTGGCATGAAATGTGCGTCCAGGGAAGGCTGGTACTGGGCAGGAGCCTCTCATTGTTAACGGATGCAAGACATTACTCACTATAACTGCCATCAGAAACTACAGCATCATCCGGGCAGCAGCAGCAGTATTTTCTGGATGAGAACATCCCATTTCTACCTTAAAGACTATCAGTTCTTCTTCCACTCCCCAGCCTCGCTTAGCGGAGCTTAGTGGAGCTATTCCCAGCTACAAAGAAAACGTGTCCTAAATAAATGGAGAAGAGAAAGGCAAATAAAACATCCGATAATGAAGTCCTGCAAGCTGTAGTCTTTTACAAGAGGGAAACAATCTCCACAGCTGGAAGGGCACATTTCCTGGCATCAAGGTCAAATCCTCCAAAGGAACTGAGGCCACAAGATAGCACATGGATTGGCCCCACGTGGTGTCCCAAAGGGCACCGCTCCCCCTTTACTTTCTTCTATGCATCTCCAAGAGAAGCCAATGCCAAAGCACAAACCCTTGTGATCAAATTACACAGGGCTCAAATTCCTGAATTACCACCCTACTAACTCAGGAGGTTAACAGATTGATTTGGGTGAAAACATGGCAGCGCTTCTCACTGGGAATTTACACTCAAGGGCTGCGACACCTTCCCCTTCCAGGTCCCTCACAAAGAATGGAGTAAGGCAAGTTGTGGTGTTCGTTGCATTCGTTCACAACAGGAACACCACCCAGATCTAGACTAGGTCCAAGTAATAATCACTGTAATTAGCACTTCTTTCATATAATTACCAGCAGACCCCATAACATCTTACAATGGAGGTAATTACCCATATTTTACAGCTGAGGAAACAGATACAGTGCAGGTGAATAACTTGAAAAAAACTCATCAGTAAATTTGTGGCACAGCCAGAGACTGCAATTATCCTTATTCCCAGCCAAGGCTCTCCCCAATAATCCAGGCTGAGTTCACTTCTGTCTTGTGGGAAGGAATCCAGAGAAAACAAACACAAATTGGACTTTCCAGTGTCTAGAAGGGCTGAAAAGCAGACAAGCCAAACCTGAAGGAGAAATAAAAACACATTTTTATCACCAAACATTTTCTCACTCAAGAGTGAAGGGAAGGCAGAGGCCCCAGCTCCAGCACACACAGAAAGCCAAACGCGGGGTTTCCATTGCTACAGTTCTACTCTGTAAGCAGTCACAGCAGAAGCACCAGCCCGAGCCGGGGAAGGCTGCCCGACGGCACCAGCTCACCCCTCCAGCCATCAGAGACCTTAATGCGTTTGAGAATTTAAAGACCAGAGCAACAGCAGTAATTAAATTATTAAAGGACTTCGCAAAACAATCTCCACACAGAGCAGCAAGCGGGGCGAGAAGCTGGGAAATCCACCCCAGCCCCAGAGGAGGAGGAACTCGCCAGAGAGCCGGCTGTGGGGCAGCAGTGCTCCCGCAGCTGGGAGCTGCACTCGGCTGGCCTCCAGAAAGAGAAATTTCCCTCCCCTCCAAGCACCAGAGCAACAGGATTCTCACCTAGAAGCCGCCAGCCCTAAACCCGCTCCGTAGAGGACAGCTGCCCACTAGTTAAGGTTGCTGTGTACAGACAGATCCTGTACAGAAGTCTGCATTTTCTCAGAAACAGACTTTGTGGGGGGAGCAAATAAATCTCTCCTGTGTACACTTTTTCATCCTGCATATTTGGATGAGTTTTATTATTAATAGAAAAAAAACCACAACGTTTGCTTGTGTTTGCTGATGCACCCGTTTTTCAAACTAGCCCAGACTGAAGTGAGTGATTTGTCTGCTGCCGATGTATATTTTATTAAACGAAGAGCACATGCAGATGATAGATACACGAGTGTCTATTAGGCTGAATAAAGCAGATTAGGTTAATCCAACCCCAGCTGCATTACCTGAACTGCGAGACATGCAATGTTCTAAATCTAGCAAATGTGCCAAGGATTTCACTTCAGCCGTTTAGCCCTATGTTAAGGTTAGCGTAGAAAAGCACCCAGCAGCAGAAGACAACACACACTTCAAAATTAAGACTCATTTCAGGAGTGGATGTTATCAGTATTCCGGCTTTGAATAACAGAAAAAGCTCATAAGCAGGAACAAATCTCTCAACAGAGTATTCTCTTAATATTTAAAAAGATGACTGTTTTGCTTTGCCAACATTTTGCAGCATTTGTGTAGTTCTTTCATTAAGTGTTTGAAGAAAAGATGTATTTTAGTTCCTGTGCAGTAAAAAAACAAGCTCAGTAAAATGAATGAAGTTCCATCATCTCTTGATACAAATCGGACCGTGGTTGGGATCACCCAGTAGCATTGCAAAGACCTGAAGACAGGCTTTAAGCTCAGGTCAATTCTGGTGCTATTGCTGTTAATGAAGCAGCTTTTCTTAGAAATATTGACTGTTGTTTGTACAGGAAACTGAGAACAATTCCTGTCCCCCCTTTCTAAGCACTCTACCTCCTCCAGCATCAGCAGCTCTAGCATCCTGGAAGCCCATGTGATTACTAAACCGGCATAATCCATATTCATTATACCAATTTCTGTGAATAACCATCTGCAGCTAACAGAACACTTGGAAAAATTGTTAAAAAGATTGCATGCATCATCCTGTGTCACCCGAGCGTCTGGTGAGCCAGCCCAACCACCTCCACCGCTAAAACCGCTTACCTTATGAAGACAGGATGGGCATGGCAAAATATCTCCTGAAACGAGGCTTACTTCTAGCCCTCTTTTAACCTCGTGTGGGTTTGTATTACTGACTCCAATTCCCAACATTTTTATTCTAGTGGGGTTTTTTTCCCTCACTATTTGTTCTGCCAGGAGGCAGCTGAAAGCCAGCCCTCTGTGCAGAGGAGGGAGATTCCCTTTGGTTTCCAGATGTCTAAATAAAGGTTTTTTAAAAATTACTTTCCTAGAAAGTCAAGGCATTCATATCTAACTGCTGCTGACGTAAAACACGCATTACAAGGAGGAAAAAGAATAGTCTTCAAGGAGTTTTCTTGAGCAAAATATTTTTTCCACCGAATTTTATAGACCCTGTTCTGAAGCTGAAGGAATAGCTTGAGATGATTCTGGAGGATCATATTTGTGAGGCTGACAGGCAGCATTAAAACCAGAGTAAAAGCCAATCCCATCTATCCAAAACACGCTCGATGTAGGAGCGGCAGCCTCGTGTACCAGAACACTAGGCCTACAAAAACTATTACAGCTAAAATCTGGAACAGGAGAGGAAAAGGCAAAAGCCAGCTGAACGCTCCAAACACTGATGGCAGCTGTGACTGTCCATCTTGGCTCCTAACCGCTGGGTCAGAGAAACACGTACCGCTACGCGGAGAAAACACTGGTCAGCAGAACGTTGGGAATGCTGGTTTTGATTTGATCGTCACGTTATTTTAGTAGGTGACTGCAAACACAACGAAGGGCAGTTTAAAAACGAAGATCTGGCTGTGAAAGGACAAAGACTGGTGCTGGCAATGCCATCTTCTCCAGCAGAGATGCCGATTATAAACCGAAGGTGCTTCCCGACACAGACTCCGGTGATGACAGCGCATCCCACTGCTCAGGGGCAAACCTGCTGGGGCACAACACTCACAGGGCTCTTGGGGGTAAATGATGCAGCTGAGGGGCAGCCCCCGGAGGCAGCAGCCCCCCAGCAAACCCTGCAGTGGAGCTGGCTCCAGCCTCTCTTTCGCCAGGGAAAAAACTGGCAGAAGGGTTTTCAGGTGGGCTTTGGGCTCCTCCAAAAGCGGCCGGACAGGGGCAGGGGCCAGAAGCGGTCAGTAGAGCTGACCTACAATATGTGAGCAGCTCACTACAATTTTAATCCGTACTTCTCATGAACGATATAAAGTTTTATAAGCACAAACAAGGCTCAGAGAGGACCTAAATCCATTTCAGTGCTCATTTAGCAGCTTCATCCATGTGCAATTAAAACTTCAGCATTAAATGTTATAGAATAAAATAATGAGACACTTAAAAAATAATCTGTACTTCAGTGGGCCATGCTCAGTGGATTTCATATGATTGTTTACAAGATAAGAACAGAATATGGCCAAAACCTGTCTTATACACCAATATCCTTTCAGTAGAAAAATGGATAGAAAGAGCTACTAAACTTTAGGAGCTTCACTATCCCATGTACACACAACACTGGTTCTCTCAGCACATCTGTGTTTAAAGCACATTTCAAGGCATCGATAACTTCATCGATAACTTTCCTTTTGGCTTCCATGATAATGTAAAAATAAATGTAAATTGAGTTTCAGTTGAGAATCTCATTTTGGTCTAAAGCCTAATCTTTTATTAAAATAGCTATCAGTTTTAAGCTGATGGTTAGGAAAAGTTATCTTCAGGACAGGGAACAAAATGTTAACAATAAAGCACATTTCTCACTCACAAGAGTATCTTAAGTGCTCCCATGATTACATTGAGCTATTAAAAAGTGTGACAGGAGGTGACATGGGGGGGATGAAGATGGACAAACCAGCATGTGTTCCACTGACCAAAAGAACCGCAGAGAAATGTAAATTAAAACTGAAGATGTACAGAAATATCAAAACAAATTAGATTAAGTACTGGAAGAACACAAGTCAAAACATGTAATGTACTATACAAGAAACACACACACACACAGTTAAACTTAAAAAAAAAAAGGCAAAAACCAATGAAAATCACATACTTTATTTTTTTTTAACAACTGAAATAATTTTTATTCAAGAAAAGCCAATATTACATATCCTTATAGAAAAAAAAAAAAAGACATTTGGGGAGGTCAAAGAATGCTACAGTTTAAAACGATGAAACGTTACAGCTTGCACACCAAACTTAAAAATGAAATGAAATTAAAAAAATGAAATGGTTACCAAAGTAATGCAGGTCAAGGGATCAAAGGTGAAGGGTCACACATTATTAAAAAGAAATCCAAAAGGGCGTCTGCATCAAGATCTCTGCAAAACAAAGGAGCTTCAGTGAGTAAAACCAGTACCTCCCGCGGATCCCATCACAGCTCCCAGCGCACACAGCCCGCGGCAGCGCCCGCCGCTTCCCTGCTCCCACCGGCACCGCACGGCCCGGCCGCCCCGCCGCAGCCACCACCACCCTGGGCAGGCCGGTCCGACCCGAGCTCCTGCAGACTGGCTGACTGGGTTCTGTTCAACCCTCCCTGCAGAGTGGCCTCTACCAGCCTTGCTTTCCATTGCCGTACCGGTGCGTTGGTTTCTTATTAGGCAAAAAAGGTCCCTTCCGACCCAACACGTTCTACGATTGCATGAAAAGGTGCCTTCAGAGCTGGGGACAAGCCCAGGCTGGCCCCGGTGCCTGAGCTGCGCGGCACGAAGCCGCTGCCCGGCCGCGGCACCCACCGCTCACCTTCGACAGGGCCACGACTGCTCGGCGACA
Source organism: Actenoides lindsayi (assembly GCA_025331215.1). Lineage (NCBI taxonomy): Eukaryota > Metazoa > Chordata > Aves > Coraciiformes > Alcedinidae > Actenoides > Actenoides lindsayi. Next base: position 8,437 of record WTSP01014296.1, on the reverse strand, counting down.
ACGCTGAGGGCCGGCAACGCAGCTCAGGTCATCTGTTTGCAGGTAAGCACTACATGAGCTTTTTCAAGCATTTGCTTTATTCATTTTAACTGTGGAAATCTAGTGATTATCGACACACGTGCACACGGCTCCTAACAGCGCAGCGCGCTGCTTTAGCGCTACAATAAAAAAGTGATTCAAATGTGGTTACCAAGACAAAGGCCTCTCCCTCCTGGAATTTCAATTACATAGAAGCTATAAAAAAGCTTTGGTACCCACTTCCAAGCAAGATGCAGTCAATTATGTATACTAAATTTATGCAGAGAGTGTAATATTTACATCAGATAACATTAGGGAAAGACACCCACCAAGGGCATTTCAGCCCTTTCCATTTCAGCGTCTCTCCCCTGTCTGTGAGGCGTTAAGTCTGGGGAGTCTTTCATCTGGACCAAAATAGCCTCGTGCCTGAAGCCAAGAAACAAACCCACCCCACAAAACCGTGTCTTTACAAGGCAAAGCCACAAATGACAGAAAATCACCATATTCCAAGCTGAAGGGTTTCTTCTCCCTGCATGTTTCTCCAGAAGACATTCTGTGTCTTTCCGCGTCAGTCCTGCTCTACCTGCATCGCGGTCAAGAACCCGCGGGAGGAAGCAGGAAGGTCTGGACTTGAACAGCCCCCATCAGCAGCAGTGTCTCTCAATGTCTGCTGCTGAGTTACGGCCACGTGCTGGAGTTAAAACTAAGTTCTTGCCATTATTTCCAATATTTATCAATACCAACTTTTCTGAACCAAACCAGAAGGGCTTTTTCTGCGGCTATTTCACCCGTGCGCTGAGGCTGGGGCTGCTAATCACGATCTACACTGCGGGTTTGTAAGACAACCTCATTTTGGAGGAAAGCAATTTGGAAACCAAGCGACTCAGAAATAATTCAACGACAAAGGCACAGATTTGTAGTGACTCAGCAGCTAACGAGGGCTGGAAGGAATGAGCATGAACGGTATGACCAGGAAGACCCCACACCTCGGGAGTTCCTCAAAGGCGAGAGAGGGGCAGCGACCGTGGACACCTGCGGGCAGCTGCCTGTGCCAGGCTAGGACTGCCAGAGCCACAGCCCGGGGCCCCTGCCCGCTGCTGGGTAACGCACAATTGGCAGAAAGATGAGTTCTAGGGAAGTCCAGAACATCTCACCTGTGGGATGGGGTCTGAGCCCCAGAGCCCAACCTCTCGCCAGCACTTTGCAAACTGCACTGCGCTGTCGACCGGCCAGGCCATATCCCCTGCTCCTGCCTGTACGACCCACGGCCCCATCCGAGCAGCTGCATAGAGGCACCAGTTCCAAAGGAATGAACACAAAGACCTTTTATAATTTGTCCCCTATTGCAAGAGATTTCTCCCCGCTCCCACTCTCCCCGCAGGCACACTTCGTTCCCACCAAGGATCACTCCTGTTGCAGGAAAAAAAAGTGGTTTCACTCTTAGTCCTTTCTCTTTGCACAAAAGTTTCGCTTTTATTGGCACTAATTTTTCCTTCATATCTAGTTTTTAATCTAAATTCCCTGATTTTTCTCTTCAAAATGAAACAGCCACACTTGGAAGTGGTGAACACAAGACCAAGAAGACGGGATTTCAATCACTCACAAAATGTAATATCCTCAGTTTCCATTCATTTGACAAGTGAACCAATTCATTTCTGTTTATATATGCCAGTCTCTGGCAGAGAGACACTTAAATTGGCTTTGTAAATTGACTTTGTTGTAACATTTTCCTTCTGAGATGCAGTGCAAAGTACAATTTGCGTAACGGACCAGCGAGTATTTTACTCAGTGCTGGGCAAGGTAGAGACCCAGCTGTGTGATGCAGTGGCACCTACTACTGCTGCTGGTGTTCCTGTAGCTAAACAGATAAATAATCATTCAATCAATGCACTCTGCTGGCACTCTCATGGGTGAAGAAGGGTTTACATAACTGCTAACTCCCAGCTTCTCACTCCCCTACATCAGATTCCACCTTCTCTTCTGATACTACATTTTGTGGACTACTAAAGAGGATGAGACCTTGCAGATGATGCAGGTCAGGAAAAGCACACCAGGCTAAGCAGATAGAGAAGATAATATTCCACCTTATTCTCCTGCATTCCTAAAGCAAGCTATGATACTGTTTGGGGTTTTTTTACATTGTGTTATGTGTACGGTAGAGAATGGATTCCGCGAACAGAAGCCTGGACACACAGCTATTGCTGCTGAACAGCGGACTTTCCGCAGAGGAACCTGGAGGTGCCTGACATGGCAAAGGAAACAAAGTCCCTTCCATATGAAATAGCCTCTGAGGTTTACTGGGGGGATTTGCCCTTGTACCCAAGAACTGCTTCTCCTCTGCTTGGTCACTGGGTACAGTGCACAGCCCAGGACCTGCCCCACCATGACAAACAGGCAGCAGCAGCTCTACCTGCAGCAGCGGGGGACGTTCGCCATGAAGCCTGCGTCCAAGGCATGGTCACAGGGGTGCTCAGACCAGACTGGACCAACTCAACTCCAAACTAATTGTTTCAAAACTTGTAAAAATATTCAGAGGTTACTAGTGACAAGAAGCCAGTAAGTTAGATGATAGAATGGTTTGGGCTGGAAGGGACCTTTCAAAGACTGTTTAGTTCCACCCCCCTGCTGCGGGCAGGGACGCCTCCCACTAGACTGGGCTGCTCAGAGCCCATCCAACACCTCAGCTCACATATCATCAGCATTTTATGCTTTGTATATATATGCTGAAACTAATTATGAAGTAGTATTTTCTCTTTAGCTATCATTAAGTGCAAAATAGTTAGTTTAACTCATGCAATCAAACACGCTTCGAAAAGAAAGAACGGGAGGGTAGTACACTGCCCAAACCAATACAATTCCTCTCTTCGGCCTAGAGGATCGAGGCTGGTCCCAGGACTCTGACACATTAACTGCACAGACCTGAACCATCAGCCATTTTTAAATACCACGCAACTACAGCGTCGGTCCTAACTCTAACAAAAGGGAAGGGAAAGCAGGTCTTCCTCAGAGGCAGCCAAGGAATCTGAGAGCATGAACAGCATAGCAGGTACCACTGCTTTTGTTTAAAAGAGCCAGGAATGGTAACCTCTCAATTCTGCTAAATCACTGAGCCTGCTCACAACATTTACTAATTATGTAAACATGACTGAGAAATTGCAAAAGCAAAGCCAGTAGCTGATTTTCTGCTTTGTACATTAAGCAAAGCGCAGAATTTCATTAATTTCCCAAATAAATACATAATGAAGTGCTTCTGTTAAAGAGAAATTTCCGTCTCATTCACTGATCAGCCTTAAATCATAATCCCCCATGCAGCGAGAGAAGCCGCCCACACGTGCCAGACGGCATCCGTCAGGTGTACTCACAGTTTACTCCTGACGCCGCTCCAGGCGGGCGTGAGCATTATTTCCTCTGCATTTCACTTCCAGAGCTTTTTCTGCTCCTTTAAAGACGGTGGGTTTTCTCACACTTCTGTTGTTGGCCAAGAGGACGGACACGCTTTGGAAAGCACAGAACCATGGGCTGGCAGAGCAAGCACCCAACTAGCCACTGACCAACTCAGGTAGGACACATCTTACCCAGCTTGCAGAAGCAGCCACCACTGCAACAAGGAACGTGAATCAGCTCCAACGTTCCGGATTTCACACGTGCTCTGTCTGTTCCAGCGCTTAGCAAACATTCTGCCCTCAACTAGGCACTTCTTAGACCAACAGTGGCAGGAGATGTTCAGCAGGAAGCGTGCACAACCTGGACAGCGGCCACTTCCCCACTACTTCTCCAGTGGAGGAGCATCTTGTGGAACAGAAAGCAACAAAACTTCTAATAACACCATTTGCAAATACCACACTAATATTTTATATTCCGTGATCACATGGCACCAGGCAATTAGTCAAAATTAAATCTTCTCATTGCTCTTGAGAGGTCACAGAGCCGATGCAGATCGCAAGGACGCTCCAGCTTTGCAAGTGCTCTGCAGCCACAGAGCGCTCGCAACAGCGGCCAGGCTCTGGCTGGGGGAAACTGCGCTTGAGCAAAACGCATCCGAGTTAACTTGAGCTTGACAGAAAGCATCGAACAGAACACTCCGAGTAACTTCACAGTCCTCAGGAAACTGTAGTGAGCACTGCTGCTTTCCCAGGGGGTCCTGCTGTCTTGACAGCGTATCACAGCGGAGATGCTGACCTGGCCAGAAGCCCCTTCCTCACCCTGACCAGGGCGGCAACAACAGCCCACCCCACGCGCTTGCTGCACCCCAGGAGTTTATAATACTTTGGTCAGTAAGGTGCAACCTGGTAGAGGAGCCAAGTGTTACAATACACCATATCGACCAGGGCAGCCTTCAAACGAAGAGGTGTTTTAAGTTTTCAGACACAAATTAATTCTATAAGGTGCTACACTGCACTGCTCCCTCTTTACCCAGAGTGGCCTTTGCTGCAGACACCTGTGATGACAGGAGTCGCAGCAGTGGCCTGACGCTGCTCTCCCAGGGGCTGAGGGGGAACTGCAGAAGCAAGGGGCAGACGATGTTTTGTTTCCAGCTACTCTTCATGAGAGCTTCACAGCACAGTAGCCAGCCCAAACACTCAAGACTTGCTTCCCAGACCAGTCTGGGTCCCTTACATCCTTCAAGCAATTCTCCAAACCTTCAAGATCTTCTCTGTGCTTTAGAGAAAAGATGAGAAATAACCTGATGTCAAGCATAAGAGAACGTTGCTGTTGCACAAGTGAAGCAAGAATGCAAGACCACGTTGGAGATTCCAGTGAGTATGTGCCTCAAAGTCCCCAGTGCAACATCACTGAAGAATTTCTTCCTGTGCTAAATAATGGTCAAATAGAGAGTTTTGTCATTGCACTTACTTGCATGCTACCAAGCAATAGCTAGGCCTGAGCCATGCAGAGAGATGATGCTAATACTGGGAAATGGACATTTCTGCCCTGTCCCTCCAGAATGGCCCACGCACGTGAAGCAATTACTTCTGTTTTTTTTCTACCCTGGAAATTCCGGGCTTCTCCCAACAGAGAAGGTAAATATAGATTACTGTCAGAAACAAAAGCCCTAGGTAGCATTTTACATTTCCAATGTTTAACTTTTCCTTCATTCTCGTACTGTGTCATTAAGTGTTTACAAGGATGATTAATGACTGCGGCTGCCAACTCTGTTAATGAAAGGCATCTCTGCTCAGTGCTGCAATCCCACGTTTGGCAGTGCCGTGCAGAGACAAAGTTACCCCAGCACCGACCCATTCTGCTCAGAGTGCCGTGGCCTGGGAAGCTCCTGCTTCCCAGATAATCCAGGCCCTTGACAGAAAGCAGCAGGATGCATTTCCTGCAGACAGTTTCTTGCTGCCCAAAGTTATCGGCAATTAATGAGCCCACGATCCGTGTCACCTCTGTTAGGGAATGAGGTGCATGGGGAGCCCTGACGGCTGCCAGGAGCAGCAGGAGCTGGGCTGAGCACCCAGAAGGACCTGCAGACACCCACCCAGCACAGTGCTGCTTGGGAGCACCTGCCCCCTTTTCACGGAAGGGACCCGAGCAGCGGTGCTCCCCAAGCTCACTCGGTGCCCCCGCGAGCAGGCCAAGCTACACGCGGCACCACGCTACCGGGGGTCTCCTCTCCACCCAACACAGACCCAACACTCAAGTGGTTCCAAAGGAATGACAACAGAAACCCCACGAGCAAGGAACTCCCTGACGTGCACAGAGCGTTGCAGAATTTTCTGGCAATTAACTGATTTGTCCTAATGTGAGAAATCTTATGAAAATCCCCTTTCTATCCTCCCCCAGAGCAAGAGAAATAAGCACGCACACTTCCACAGGCATCTTTGAAAAATGTAAATCTGTAATTAAATTGCTTGGCTAAACTTATGATTTTGTATCTCTGGTTAAAAAAAAAAAATAAATAGAAGGAAAACTTCCTTCACTGTGAAATATAAAACCACTATAAACTTGATTTAAGACAAGATGTCATCTTGATATGGAAATATATTCCCATCAAACATTCCAGTTAAAACTGCATAATCTGACGGAAAGCAAACATCTCAATAACATGTTCCAAGCATTTTTAAATGCTCTAATTCTCTTGCTGCTCATAGCATTATTTTACTAAGTGTAAAGTCAACCACAACCTACTCAGCTCTCAAAGGATATTGTTTCTCCATCCCAATTACCCAACCCTGAGCAACATCCAACCATTACCCTCAATTTGCAGATAAAAGCGCTCAGACAAAGTTATTTGCACACTCCCAGGGTGACTGGCAGAGGAAAGAACAAAGCCCAGTGGCTCCCTGACCTTTGTATTCAGCGTGACAGCGTCACACCTGCAGATGCAAGGTGACCACCGGCCAGCCAGCACTCCGCGTGTGCCCCACGCTGCCCACCAGCCCCAGCGGCTGGCAGCTCCAGGGCACTTGATTTCAGGGGCCCGTAGGGACACAAGGACCATGCTGGAGGTTCCTTGAGACAGCCCCACACAAAGGGGCAGAAAAAGCCATGCTTCGGGGGTTCCAACAGCAGCCGGGTTGTAGCCAGGTTCGGAGGGCAGGCGGCAGCTGCCCCTGGGGAGCATCCCACAGCACGTCCCGCGCTGCGCCCCGCACCAGCTCCCACCACGCTCACGCTCTAGAGAAGTCTGTGGTGAGACCAGACAGCCCTGACTTTGTCTGAACACGTACGAGTCAGAGGGAGGACCGCAACGTGGTCACAGACACGTTCAGATCAAGTTACATCACACATTTTATTTCTTTATTTCTTTCTTTTATATCCTTTACTAAACCTCCCTATGTGCGAGACACCACGTGAAGAGTGCCAGGGATTCTGCAACGAACACAAACATTCCGTGAGTACCACTGCATAAGAGACATCTTTTTCTTCTGCAATTTACAACCCGTGCCTTCACCAGCAGACAGAGTATCTGTGTAGGGGATGAATTCCCTCAGGAATGACTCCGAAATGTAGCTCAACATTCACCTTTTCAGCTTCCACCTCTCTGTGGGCCTTCCACCCTCTTTTTGCCTCCACATCTTTCCAGGCCTCCCACATCTTTCACCCTGCATCTCCTTCTTGACCTCCCACAGCTGTTGGCCTCCACTCTCAGCCCCACATATTCGTACCTGGATATCAGTGTAAAATCCACCCCAGCCTGCACCAAGGGGGCCATCTCCAGCAGCGCACGGGTAACGACAGCCTGAGAAACACCTTCTCAGGAAAATGTGAAGCTTTACCTCTCTTTGATAATACTTGCAGACTAAGAAAATTCATCAGGAAGCACTTCCTTCACTCTTAGTAAAAGCACATTATGAAAAACTTCCATTTCTAGGAAAAAGACTTGACAGCTGTGTTGAAATTACTGAATGGAAGTTTTTCTATTCAGTATCAGCTGTATGACATTTAATGAGGAGTCAACGCAGGATTCTGCACCTGGGATGGGGTAATCCAGGTTGTGCGTGTAGGCAGCAGGACAAGAGACTGGGGAGCAGCCCAGCAGAAAGAGCTCTGGTGGCCTGGGTTGATGGCAAGCTGAATTTAAGTCAACAGTTTGCCCTAGAAGCCCAGAAGGTCAACCATGTCCTGGGGTGCATCAAGCACAGCATCACTAGCTGGTCAAGGGGGGCAACTGTCCCACTCTACACTGCACTGGTGCAGCCCTAGCCCTCTGTGCAGTTTGGGGCACCTCAATACACAACAGACATCAAAGTATTAGTGTGTGGCCAGAGGACAGTGAGCAAGATGGTGAAAGGTCTCCAGGGAAAGACTTAGGAGGTGCAGCTGAGGTCACCTGGAGAAGGCTGATGGGAGACTTCACTGATGAGCAGGCCACACCTTTCTCAAGGGGGGCAGTGGAAAGGCAGGTGCTGATCTCCTCTCTCTGGTGATCAGCAAGAGGAAACGAGGAAATGGAATGAAGCTGCATCACAGGAAGTTGACTGGACATTAGGAAAAGGTTTTTCACTGAGAGGGTGGTCGGTCACTAGAACAGGGTCCCAAGGAAAGCGATCACAGCACCAAACCTGTCAGAGTTCAAGGAGCATCTGGACAACACTCTTAGTCATCTGTTTTGGTTTTAGGTAGTCCTGCAAGAAGCAGAGTTGGACTCCATGACCCTTATAGGTCCCTTCCAACTTATTCTATGATTATTGTTCAATTATATCCTAAGAAAGCTTCAAGTTTTATAACACTGAACAGAATTAAACTTCCAGGTTGGGAGTGGGGAGAGAAATAAAATCTGTAAGCCAAGCTCCTTCCTCCCCCATAAGTAACACAAATTTTCAAGACTTCCTCTAGGCACGAGACTCTGCCTTTTTCTTCCCTTCCCCCCCCCCCCCCCCCCCCCCCCCCTCCCTCCGCCCCCGCTCACAAACCCCAAGACGAACCGCAACCAGAACAAGATATCCTTTTTAATGTGAAACAAACGAAAGAAGAA
>WTSP01014295.1:0-15255 GCA_025331215.1 Actenoides lindsayi | reverse complement strand
CCGGGCGGGGGCGGGCTCCTTGCGGCCGCCGGGGCCGTCCCGCCGACGCCGGCAGCACCGCCCCGCCAGCGGCGGGGGGCGGCGGCGGGCACCGCAGCCTGCCCCGGGCGGCTTTGGCCCGCAGCAATTCGCTCCGTCTCGCTTTTACCCCTGAGGTCCCCTCTCGGGGGCACCTAAACCCCCCCCCGTCTTCCCAGTGTAACTATCGGGGTGCAGCAGCCTCGAAGCGCAGCAGGGATGGGGTGCCGGTAATGAGCTGCAGCGGCAGTGGTGTGCAGTGGCAGTGGGGTGCAACAGCCGCGGGGTGCATTATCGACTGGGCGCAACGCTGATAGGGTGCCAATTATGGGGTGCAGCAGGAGTGGGGTGCCGTGGCAATGGGGTGCAGTACCGGCTGGGTGCAATGCCGACAAGGTGCAGCAGCCCAGGGGGGGGCGATACAAACGGGGTGCAAGGGCCGTGGGGCGCAGCGAGGCGGGGTGCGAGGCCGGGCCGGGCGGGAAGAAGGCGGAGGCGGGAGGTCAGGTGATGAGAGTGGCATCATGTGAGCGGGGCCGGGCCCTGCCGGGGTGGGGACAGGCACTCTGTGTCCCGGCGGCTGCCGCGATGGGGTCGGCGGTGCTGAGCTGGTCCTTGGCCCTGTTCCTGGCACTGCCCTCCGTGGCACTGGAGAACGGGCTGGCGCTCACCCCCCCAATGGGCTGGCTGTCCTGGGAGAGGTTCCGCTGCAATGTGGACTGCTGGATGGACCCCCGCAACTGCATCAGGTCAGCGGGGTGGGCAGCGGCGAGCGGAGCAACCCCGAGCTCCGTGCCGGGGAGAATCGAGGCATCCCCCCCCCGCCCGGGGCTCGGCATCCCCCCTCGCTGCAAGGAGGGCTTGTCCCGTGTGCCCCCTGCTCGGAAAGGCTGGGCTAGGTCTGGGGTGTGTGGACGGGGCAATGCCGGGGCGGGGAAGGGTGGGTGGTCGGGTCGGACGTCAGGCCTGGGACGGCTCTGGCACCGTGTGTGACCCTGGGGCGAGCCCTGCCGCGGCGGGATCTCGGGGAGCAGGGTGCATGGGAGGCGGGGCGCTCAGCCGCTGGGGCTGGGAAGTCCCTGGTGCTGAAGGATGTGACCGAGCTTTGCGGGGTGTCAGGGAGATGCTCCCCCCCGGTGAGATCGGCGAATGGGACACAGATGGGGAGCCGTGTGGCCCAGGCCAGCCCTGTTGTGACTAACCCTCCAGACCCCTCACTTAGCCCTGAAGTCTTACTGGCTACAGTGGGACAGAGAGGTTCCAGGGTCTCAGTCTGCCATGTCCACGTGCCCCCACCCTGCAGTGAAAGGCTCTTCTTGGAGATGGCGGACCGCCTGGCTGAGGATGGCTGGAGGGACTTGGGCTACAAGTACATCAACATCGACGACTGCTGGTCTGCCAAGCACCGGGATGCAGCAGGACGGCTGGTTGCTGACCCCGAGAGGTTCCCCAGCGGGATTAAGGCTCTGGCTGACTATGTGAGTGCCTGCTGGGTATGGTGGGCATCTCTGTGTCCCCATGCTACCTACCATGGTGGGAAGAGCTGGGAGGGGATGGATTAGCCTGGTCTCTGGGAGATGCCTCAGATCCTCCTTACCCCCTTCTTACAGCTCTCCTCTTTTCACAGGTCCACACTCGGGGCCTGAAGCTGGGCATTTATGCTGACCTGGGCACCCTCACCTGCGGGGGCTACCCGGGCACCACACTGGACCGTGTGAAGCAGGATGCCCAGACCTTTGCAGAGTGGGGTGTCGACATGCTGAAGCTGGATGGGTGCTACTCATCAGCAGAGGAGCAGGCAGAGGGTAAGGACACCCTGGCCAGCTGGCATTTCTTCCCTCGCTGCTTTGCTCGGGGCAGCTGGCCATCTGCAGAATGCTTGGCCAGCTGGTTCTATCCTCACATCTCCTGTTGCACCTCTTGGGCAAAGAGGAAGTAGTTTGTGTGCCTTAGAGCTCATGTAAGGCAGGAAGCCAGGCTGGTCTGGGGTTCCCCTGGCCAGGAGGGCTGGGATGCAGGCTGCTGCCAGCTGCCTCCTTCACCACTTGTCATCTTCTTTCCCTAAGGCTACCCAGCAATGGCAAGGGCCTTGAACGCCACAGGCCGCCCTATCGTCTACTCCTGTAGCTGGCCAGCATATCAGGGGGGGCTCCCCCCCAAGGTAGGACTTGTCTTCTTCAGTGGCTGTTTTTGTGTACTCTGTGCCCTGGGCTACCTCTTGTTGGAGCTGCAGAAGCTTGATACTCCACCCTGCTTATCACTCTGCCTCTGGTAGGATAGGACTGCAGGTCCCCAGGGGGAATGTGGCCTCCCCGCCAGGCTTCTGGGGACACTTGGGGTTCCCAGTGATGGGAGTGTAGGGAAAGAAGGCCCTGGGGCATGCCTTCTGCACCCCACTCAGCTGGTGTGGGGTTGATCTTGACAGTCTGTTCTTCTGAGAAGGGTCCTGTTTGGTTTAAGTGCTTGAAATAGGGTGTTCCTCCTAGTCACGTTTCTTGAGAAATGATTGCATTTATTAATTTACTCTTCCACCTTCAGAGTCAGTCCTGAGCTGTCCTCATTCTTGCAGCTGATTATATTGCCTTCTGGCCTCAAGATTGTTTTGCCAGACATCCTGTCATACTGGGATGTGCCCAGTCATAATGAAATGTGACTGTCCTCCTGCATTACCCGATGTTGCCCTTCTATGTATCCCTGTGCTCTGCAAACACCAAATATCTTCTGGATGCTGCAGCTCTCAATCAGTCTGGCTGCCCCTTCTCACCCATCTTGCAGACTGGATCCTTTCTCCTTCCTGCCTGACCTTGTGCCCATCTCCAGGTGAACTACACCATCCTGGCAGAGGTCTGCAACCTATGGCGTAACTATGGCGATATCCAGGACTCCTGGGACAGTGTGCTTTCCATCCTGGACTGGTTCTTCACCAACCAGGATGTGCTGCAGCCAGCAGCTGGTCCCGGCCACTGGAATGATCCAGACATGGTAAGGCTGGTTGGTGGGTGCACTGACACTGCCCAAGGATGGGGCGTCTCCAGGGACACCCTTCTAGGGGCAGGGCAAAGGAGAAGTACCAGGAGCAGAGCCCTGTTGCTGCGAAGAGGCAAAGCTCACGTTGCCCTTGGCTAAGCTGCGGGAAAAGCCTGTGGTTGCAATGAGCCCCTCACCACTTGAATACCTTTCAGAGTTGTCCAGGTGGCCTTGTCCTTCCCTGCACAGCCAGAGGGGGACAGTGGTGAAGGGAGAGGCCGTAACAGCTCAGCACCTAGCAGGATGGGATCTCCTGGCAGTGACAGGCTTCTTGAGGGGAAGCAAAAGTTTGTGTGAGGTTTCACATGCGTGCTCCCTCTCAGCAGGCTGCAGCATCACCAAGGGTGACAACCACACAAGTTTCTAATCCTTTTCTGCCTCTCCTGTCTTTTCGCCCTCTCCTCCAGCTCATCATTGGAAACTTTGGCCTTAGCTACGAGCAGTCACGCTCCCAAATGGCCTTGTGGACAGTGATGGCAGCTCCACTCCTCATGTCCACGGATCTCCGCAGCATCTCTCCAAGCGCCAAGGAGATCCTGCAGAACCGCCTGATGATCCAGATCAACCAGGACCCCCTGGGAATCCAGGGGCGCCGGATTGTCAAGGTTAGAGGGCAGGCAGATGCGTTTGGAAGAGCAGACAGGAGCAGTACAGGGCATCACAATAAAGAGGGAGAGGGAAGTGATGCAGAGGAACATGAGCAGGAGAGTTGGCGACCTGCTGGTGTAGAAGTCCTGCAGGGCAAAGTTAGTGGTTACAGTGCTGGTCCCAGCAGCTCTGCCTCATGCACCTGTCCCCACCCTTAGGAGAAATCCCACATCGAGGTGTACCTGCGCCCACTGTCCCAAGCTGCCAGCGCCCTCGTCTTCTTCAGCCGGAGGACGGATATGCCCTTCCTCTACACCACCAACCTGGCCAAGCTCCACTTCCCGGAGGACACCGTGTATGAGGTGAGTCCCACTGGCACGCTGCATGGCATGGCAGCCCCATGCCACCTGGATCCCCCTTTTTCCAGCTCCCTCCTTTGACACACTGTGCTTTTTTGGCGGGGGGAAGGACTCCCATTCCCTGCCTCCAGGATGAAGGGGTGGCTACCTGTTGGGTCACCCTGCTATTGCCCACTGCTGTGCTCCATCCTGCCATGCCATGTCTGTGGCTGGACCTCAAGATGAAAGGTCTGCAGAAGTCCTGGTAGCCACCATCCTCTCTTCTCTCTTCTCTTCCAGGTACAAGATGTGTACAGCGGGAAGATCATCAGCGGCTTAAAGACAGGAGACAATTTTTCAGTCGTTATTAACCCTTCGGGAGTGGTGATGTGGTATCTCTATCCTTCAGCACTCCCAGCACAGCCCTGGCACATTGACAGACAGCAAGTCCCTGGTGAGGGTTTTCATCCAGTCCTTCTGTAACGAGGCTGAGCGGATGGGGGTGTGGGTCAGTGCCAGGGTGAGCTGCCAGACCCTGGGGCACAGGGCTCTTCACTGCACAAGTACCTTTTGCTGGTGTGCCCAGCAGTGCTGGAGCGTGACCGCTCCTCTGGTACCAGCTTGATGATATCTACTCAATCTGCAAAAAGCAAGAATTTTTGTTACCTACCTCCTAAGGGTGTGCAAAGCCCTTTGAACTCCTCCTGTAGAAGATGCCATACGAACAGAGCCTAGCCACTGTTGGAGTTTGCCAGATCTGAGACACGAGCACTTCACTGCGTCAAGCTGGGTACCACTGACTGCTGCAGGGGCTGTTTGAACTACACCTGTAGAAAGGCTTTGGCTGCTTTACTATCTTCTTGGGTATTCACCCCCCCATCCCCACCATGTATGACAGCGTTACCCTCAAAGATCAGACGTGGTCACCTCCTTTCCTTTACTATAATCAGCTTGGCTTAGAATAAGGGGCTGTCAATAGAGCTGCACCCTTCCCATGTACCAAGAGCTCCTGGAGGCATGATGGTCCTGTGCAGAGAGGATTTGCTTACAGGCCTGATCCTGCTGCCAGGATCCTGGTGGCCAGCACTACAACAGCCTGGCATGCATGCTAGCTTTGTATTAGAGCCCCTAGAGCAGAGCAGAGCAAAAACCTCCATTGGCTACGCACAAGCCCAGCAGCCTTGCTGTGGTACAGGACGAAAAACTGCAGTGTGTGGTGTCCAGAAGATGCTCAGCTGAGGTCATCTTTTGATTTGGGAGATGGTCACAGATGCCTCAGAGCTGCAGGTTTCATCCTATTCTTGCTCTAGTAGGAAATTCCTGCTAAAGGGGGGGGTGTGCTCAGGGCCTTCTCCAGCAGGCTGAATACTCAGGGTTTCCTCAGGGAAAGGCTTCTCCTCCCAAGGGCAGCAACATCCACAGCTTCACCCTGAGGAGGTGACTGCCCCAGAGAAGGTTGCAGCATTTGTGAAGACTGCCTCTTAAGATTCCAGCCCAGGAAGACTGGCACAGAATTAAGCCTCAGACAGGGAAAATAACACATTTTAGATCAGGCAAAAAAGAAAAGCTTCTCCTTTCTAGTCAGGTTCTGGAGGGTTCCCAGCCATCCACCCACTCTGGTTCCCACAAGACCCAATGGCTGATTCGGGCCCCTTCCAGAAACTTTCTCTGAGTGCAACAGCAAGATACTGAACCCAAAGCTTGCAGTGCTAACAAGAAAGGACGTGTGCACTTCATGTCTACAGGTGATGGCTTTGCTCTGGGGGAGTGATTGAGACAAACTGATTGAAATAAAGGGGAAGCAGGTCACAGACTCTGTTTCATGTTTATTCAGTGTTGCTAGCTAGAGCTACCAGGTTAACACAAGATTACAGGGTCGTTACCTCAAAAGGGGAACTTTGCTAAGAAAGAACTGGTTTCCTCTCGGGGCCTGGGCTGAGGCAGAGTAGGAAACAGCTTTCCAGTGGTTACATCGTGTTCAGCGGGTCAACAGCTTTACTTGGCAGAAAGGGAAACAGCTTTTGCAGTCCACAGTTATGCGCCATTTTCCTTTACCATATATTTATTTTTCCTTCACTGGAAAAAAAAATTGGCTATAGAGTTCCTCTTAAAAGACAAGCCTTCCTCTGGCAGTCACTGTACCTAGGAGAGGTGCTATGAATACAGCTGTAGTCAGTAGCTGTGATGACATGGCCTCTGCCAAATAGTGTGCCTGCCCCAAGGCCACAAACACGTGGTGGTTCTGGGTATCTGGGCAAGAGCAAAGGCACAAACCAGCCTTCCACCCTCCCCACCTTCTCTCCCCCCAGTTACTTGATTCCAGATCCAGCTTAGCCCTGCACCAGGGAGACAGGAGGCCTGGCCCACAGCCGACCCAAAAGAACAACTCCAGTGGTTGTCGTTTGTTCCAGCCTTCTGTGCCCTAGGCAAGAATGAAGGCCAACACAACACACATGCAACAATGAAGAGGAAGCTAAAGGTATCAACACTCCTGTATTAAAGTGCAATTCAAAAAGTTACAAACATTCATCCTTGATTTTTTTTTTCTCCAAATACAGAGTTACAAGAATATCTCTTAACTCAGATTTCAAATCTGTTAAACAATAAGGAAATATATTTTCCCCCCATGCAGGGCTGCTTTACAAATTCACACTTGCAAGTCGTGCAAGCCTGACTTACAGGAGAGCTCTGGCACACAGGGAAGAGGGAAAACACACCTTCCCCTTCACTGTGAAGGCAGGAAGGCTGTAGGAAGAGTATCTATCACCCGATATGTAAAGGGCCACAAGGGTCTTCACCAGACTAGAGAGACTCCCTTCAGAGCCGGTTTGGCGTCACTGCGTCCTAAGGAAGAAGGAGAGGTTGCGGCTGCGCAGCCGCTCTTGGCGAGAGAGGCGAGTATTAGTAACACCCACACCAGACAGTGGTTCCCAGCAGAGAGAGGGCACTGCACCCCTAAGCAACCCAACTCCAGCAGTCCAGCACCCGCCCTCCCACGCTGCTTCCTGTGGGTGCAGCGGTGCTGGTTGCAGCAGCCCGGGGAAGAGCTGCAGGCCTGTTTTCCCCTGTGGAGCCGGCACGCAGCACAGGCTTACTCAGCAGAGGGAGCCAGGGTGGCAGGACCTGTCTCCTGACAAGGCTAATGCCAGGTTGTCTTCCTAACGTAACAGATTTTGCTCCAAGGCAAGTAGCCTCCTGTGCAGCACTTGACTCCATTACGCTTGAAGAATGGCTGCTTGATGCAGGATCACTGCACAGATACAGGACCTGCTTCTAGGAGAGGGAAAGGAAGACTGATTTGCATGCCCAACAGTATGAGCTCACTGCCCTGTGGCACACACCTTTGTTTGCTTCTCTGTTCAAGGTCTACAAAGGCAGGCTGAGACTGGGGCCCATCCCCTTCCCTCTTGCACAGCCAAATGCTTCAGTGTCTCTTAAGAGGCACTTCCCAAGTTCACTGCACCACAACTGTTAGTCCAGGACACAAAACACACGCTTCCAGCACGATACAGGATTTCCAGAGTCCCATCTCACACTGAGCTGCACCAGAACTTAAGGAAATTTAACACCTTTCTGGGGCACCCAAGGGTCTATGCAAGCAACCTCATGGCTCTCTATACCTTCGTTTTGGATGGTGCTTCAGACGAAGTCAAAAATTTAACATTCCAAGTAGTTTTACTCCCAAGATGCCAGAGCCTTCATATTTTAGTCCTAGATTAGTGATGTGATCTATTAGCGGTTTCAGAAGAAGTCCATCTCTCTCCTCAAACCAATGGCAGAGCAAAAGGTTAGT
Organism: Actenoides lindsayi; assembly: GCA_025331215.1. Classification (NCBI taxonomy): domain Eukaryota; kingdom Metazoa; phylum Chordata; class Aves; order Coraciiformes; family Alcedinidae; genus Actenoides; species Actenoides lindsayi. The sequence continues at coordinate 7,491 of WTSP01014295.1, read as the reverse complement.
GCTTTGACCCCATGAGATAAAGCAAATAAACAGGAAAGTGCTGTTGTTCCACCTTGCACTGCCACTGACTTCGTGTTTAAGAAGGGCAGGTGCTCAGCTGTCCAGCACTACATATATTATATATATACAAAGAGACTTAGAGAGACGCTAACCCGAGGGGTAGTAACAGCCAAGTTGTCTTCAGGGAGAGAGAGTGTGGGTGGCTGGTTGCAATTTCCTTCTGCTAGTTGTTTTTCTTATCCTCAGGAGGTGCATAAGGAGGTGGCTGATCCTGGAAGGCGATAAAAGTAGAGTCAACAATCCTGCTCATTTTATGACGAGCTCTTCCCAGGCATTCCCAGGCTTGGCTTACAAGAAAGGACTGCTCCTCATTAAGATACAGACAGAACCAGGTGCTGTGTTTTAAGCTGTTGTTTCACCACACCATTGCTCTCTAGTAACAGTTATGCTGCCTCCCGTAGCATTTCTAGTGAAGGTCCCCTCAAAACCACGTAAGAAATTTGCAGTGGACCCTTTAATCTGTTTTAATCACCATCTTCCCTTCAATCCCAGGGCTTTGTCTCTGTTGATGTTCATAGTTGTGACCCAGCAGACAGCAAGCCCCTGGGCCACGGGGCCAGCTTTGCCGCTCCATCAGTCCCCAGCCTACCACAAAGCCACGCGAGGCAGCGAAGGGCACAGGCAGACTGTCACATATCAGATGCAGGCTACAGCCTACCTACCAGCTGCCACTGACTGAACAGTAAGACACCTCCCTGTCTCCGTGCTGCCCAGATAAAAAAGTGAAACCCACATGCTTTCAGCCTTAAGTGACCTGCTCTCCCTCAACTCTCTCCACTTCCAGGTCCAACAGAAGCAGAGAGCTCTGTGTTCTCTGGGCCCACACAAAAAGGCCCTTCTCCTTTCCTGCCAGAGGATTTAACAACCCTTTTTCACGGGACCAACATCCACACCTCCCTCCCAGGGAAACATACTTTCTGTGCATGTTCCATATGAAGGCACGTGAGACTTCGCTAGGAAAGCAAACCGCTGTCTCTACTAGTGTCAAAAGAGCAAGCAGGCACAGGCAGACCACAGGCACTGTACTCACCATGGGCATGTACACATTGTGTGGGTTGGCAGGGTTGTAATATGCACTGGAAGCGGCTTCCATGGCTTTACTGCCCCCTAGAAAGGATAGAAAAGAAGCCATCTTACATGCCTTAGGCAGTGGCCCAAACCCCAGAGCCCAGTCCCCAGCCGTGGTTCTTTGGAGGACACAACAAAGGTCCAAAGAGTCAATGGCAACTGCAGCAAGCTGGGTTTGAATGCAGAGCGGTTCAGGAACGCGGCGAGCTGACTAGAGCTGACCACAAGCTGTGCAGTGCAGAGCTGAGCAGCTCCCTCCACACTGTTATCCGAGTAACAGATCATGACTCTGAGCTCCTACAACAACACTTCCCCACCTCGCACTGTTCCCACAATGCCACTCATAGCCCAAGCCCCCAAGCACCCTTTTTCACACAGACCTGGCAGCCCCCCAGACCCATTTACCTGGCATCCCTGGGTCCACCCAGGCTGAGGGAGCTGAGGGTCCTGCAGGAGATGGCCCAGAGTAAGGGGGAGGAGGTGGCACATACATGGGGTTCATATTTGGAAATGGTGGGTAAATACCTGAAAAAGATGACACTGGATTGATGCTTCAGACTATGGCAATGGGACAGAGGGGAAGAGAGCTCACAGGCCCAGCAGCACATTAGCCCCAGGCTAGAGCAGCAGTGAGGGAAGCCCTGCAGGTCTGTCAGGGGGGCAGACAGGTAAAAATTCTCTGCCGAGCGGTAGCACAATTTACAAACTGAATTTTCACCTCCCACCCAGCTGCAACAGTAGAGACACACGGTGTGTTCAACAGCACGGGGCAGATTTTTGCAAGGACAAGGATCCTTGATGGCGACAGAACTCCAGTAACCCTCATCGTTCCATTGCGATTTTTCTTCACAACCAACAACAAACACACCCGGCCACTCATCATCACACAACTTCCAAACCTGGAGCCTGGGCATATGGATATCCCATGGGCTGTGGAGCAGGTCCGTAGGCGTTCATCGGAGGTGGTGTATAAGGGTATGGTCCGTTTGGTGGGGGGGGAGCAGCGTAGCCCCCTGGCGCAGGTGAATAACCCCCAGGAGCAGGTGGGGCAGGTGTATACCCTCCGGGCACGGGTGCATAGCCATAGCCAGGGTTCTGGAGGGGCACGCCACTGGAAGCTAAGGAACGCATGTTTAGTAACCCAGACAGCCTTTTGTTACAACTACACATGTAGAATAGAAGGAAAATAGTCCTGTTCGTGCAGCAGCATTTCCCTTCATCTAAATTCACTGTACAGTCCTGGCACAGTACTATGCTTGCAAAGCATCAGTCTCTTTGACGCAAGTTCACAGAATGCTAAAGGAAACCAGCTGCAAAAATATGAGCTGTCAGGTACCAGTCCCATCACAGATGTTGGAAGAAAACAGCATTCTAAAGCAAGCATCAGTAGGGTGGGTTTTCCTTCTTTTTAAACTTCCTCATCGGAAAGAAAAAATAATAAAAAACCCCCACATTTCTTGAAAAAGAAAACTTTCTTATCAGGAAATAAAATGTACATTTTCCCCTCATTTGAAAGTTGTAAATAGAAGTTGTTTTTTTTTTAGTTTATTTTTCCCCCTCTCCAAATGTGCACACTACTGTTACAGAACTGAGCTGAGGGTAGGTAAGTGAATCAATTTTTCACCATCACATATTTCAACTTTTTTTCCAGGAGGAATAAGGTTCTGTAGAAAAAGGTGGTCCACCTCAGAAGTACAAACCCCAGAATACTCTGATTACACTAAACAGTAAGATGAAATAAAGAAAAATAACTGGAAGGGAAAACAAGAGTTCTCCTGGAAAGAGAAAAAATACACTGCTGTGGAAGAGTGCACAGGGCAACCTTCTTCCCACGCAGTTCAAAAAGAGCACTATTCTCTAACTAGCTCAGCCAACCATGGGGGAACTGCAGGCTCTACGGATCCCTTACCATTAGAGGCAGCTTTGAACATCAGCTGTCCAAACTCAATGGCTCCTCCACTGTTGAAAGTCAGTTTAAAAGTCCCCTGCCCTTCCCAGCCACCTAGGAGAGAGAGAATTAGAAATGAAATAAACTATTAACCTCCTCAGCGGCAGCCAAGACAGTAAAACAGTTAATAATCCAATTATATTTTTTCCTCTTTATTTCAAAACTACTTTGTGCCCTATTGCCAGGGGGAAAGAGCCATGGCATTGCTATCAGATATCCCCCAAAACAGTATCTCCAGAAGATCAGGAATATATTTCTTTACCCCTTAAAGGATGGTCCCCTCTATAGTTATGGAGAAGCAGCCTACTCTAGATACTAGGTTGTTTTGTTCTTTTCTGAAAGGTTTAACAGAAATAATGAACACAGTTTAAAAGAAAGAATAATTAAGTTACTGAGGATTTTAATTGAAAGACCTCAAATGAAGTTTTATTGATGACCTCAGTGGACTACAGATCAGGATCTGCAACTCATGCTAGGATTTAAAACAAATGCAGCATTTTTTAATCTCTGTGACCCACGGAAGCTCAGACAGATTATAAATGCTTGGGTATCATAGCGATTTTAGAAAAATTAGCAAAAGTTAGAGAGTTAGAAAAGTTAGAAGTTAGCAAAAGCAGAAATAGTCTTTTGGGAAGAAAGTAGAAATAAACTATAGAAATAGAAGAAAACAATCCACCATGGATAAAGTCATCCCCTTGGAGATGCACCTCTTTAAAATCACTATCTTAGTATGATTTCAGCCCGAGAAAGTGGGCTGATCCACAATCCCCAGAGGACACAGTCACATTAAAGCACTGTAACAAACAGAAAGCAAAGCATACACTCTCCAGATGCCATCAAAACGCACATAAACCAACTCTAGGGCTGAAGAGGGAAGAAATTTGAACCAGAAGCCTTGTTTTTAATCCCTGTTCGATCTTCTGCAATTCCCCGTGTTTGGCGATGATCGTGACTGCAAGTCTTACCACAGTTCCATCACCAAACAGGGAACAAAGTTAAATCAATGACACACAGCATCACCCTCGATGCACACAAATGTACCTAAGTTGCAAAGTGAGTACTGACCTCTAGAAAACAGAACTGGTTGCTAATTCTGTCAATCAATACCAATGACTGGTGACGTGGTCATTTACCCGCCCTTCCAGGTCGAAGACAGGAGAAAACAAGCACATGCAGAAACCAAGTAAACACGACGTACAGAGCAAGAGAAAAGTTACAGGACTAAACAAAAGTCATCCTGTGAAAGTCAGTTACTAGCTTTGGGGGCAGAAAGTAACACAGCAGCAGTGCCTTAAAATTCAGAAGACACAAGTCACCTCAGCATGGACATGCCACAGCTACTCTGTCTTTTCTGTGCACAAGCCATCTATCTGATGTTCAGCAGCACAGGGCTCGTGACGCTTGGGAAGAGTTCAGTCTACAAAGCACAGGCACATACCTCCTGCCTCGGCCTGGATCTGTCCTTTGATGTAGTTGGCAGAGAAGACAGGCTGCTCGATTGAGCATCCTTTCACCAAATAAAATGGCATCATAAAAGACAGCATAGGATCCTTGCCTTTCGACACAAAGATCATCTGCAAAACAGGAGGGAATGCTTCTAAATTACCTGAATTAGATATAAAGGGTCATGGAGCTCTAGTTGTAGCAGCATCCAGAAAGAGGATAATTTAATTCCTAGGTTCAGTACGCACTGTGCTATTTCACAGCTTTAATGCTGTAGGATCTGAAACAGATTTGATGGCACACGGCTCACGCGAGTTAAATATGTATGTTGCAAAATAATACAGCATTTAAATCACACATGCATATTTAAAGAGCTTTATTGTTCTGCTTTTTAAGGTTAAGCTATAGCGGTTTTCAAAGAAAGTAGTATTGACTGACACATTCTATGAAATACACTCTCCAAACAGTGATGTCCAGGACTGCACACACCTTTGTAGGTAACTGAGCTTGTGACACAGGCATCAACTATCCTATTTCCACCTTCCCTTCTCCTGCCTAGTAATCTCAGTGGTTCCTTCCATACTGAAAATCACTTTTTCTATCACCATCTAGATTTCTGGCCTAAAGTCTACAAGATTCCTGGAGAAAGAAGCAGCCCTGCTGGCATCAGACTTACCCTGTAAGGGGTGAGATACAGCATCCCTTTCTTGGTGCCTTTGAAGGCTTCGGGCTTGCCCGTCACGTCACTGAAGGAGAGCTCCACATCTTTACAGTGTTTGAGAACACTACAGGAGGAAATCAGACAAACTGGAGACAATTGCTCAGTAACAGCTCTGACACACATGCCCATCACACAGGGAGGGGGACAGCACACCAGAAACTGAGAAACCCAGTTCTGATGTGGGCCCTGCTTTGAACAGAGAGGGAAGGTTTACACAGAACAGAATTCACCTTCACTTGTAACAACCCCTGCTCGTCCTCCACAAAGGGAGGCTTTAAATGACAATTTCTTCTTCTGTCTCCAAAACCATCAGGCTGAGGAATTCTTCTCTCCACATGAGAAAGGTCAGGGCACAGTAAGGTTTGAGGTGTCTGAAACTACCATCCTGAAGCCACGGTATAGTCTCAGAGTCAGCCTGCCTCTCCAAGTCCATGCTCAAATCCAGGACCGGCCACCACACAGGAGAACAGCATGGCCATAACACCACACCCACTGTGCAGACTGAGGAGGTTGCTTCACTCATACCCTCCCTGCTGACCCTGTTTCACATGATCTAAGTAAATACTTATAATAAACAGCACCATGCTAAGGAACAAAACAAGGAGCCAGTAATGTCATCAATAAGGTTATTGTTGTTGGATGGTTATTGTTGTTGGATATCTATGGAAACGTTAGTGAAGTTTGCTCATGACACAAAGTCAGATGAGAAACTGCGAGCACTGCAGGGTCAGGGGTATTGAAGTGCCTGAAAAATTACATGTATTTTCAGGAAAAACAAAAGAGAACTTGGAAAAGCATGTCACTGAATCTACAGGGCAGATCCTAAACATACCAAAAGCCTTGGGAGTGAGAAGTTTGCAGAATGTTAACAGTGACAGAAAAATCTAGGCGTTTTATGTTTCGAGGGCATGGAAAAAAAAAACCCAAACACACACAAAGCCCCAACCCAATACAAGTCCAAAGAGGCCGAATCTAAAGTAATCCTTATGTATTCTGATCAGCACACACTGTACAAGTCAGATCAAGTCAGGAAACTGCAAAATTATTGGGGGAAGGGAGGAATCAGCAGGGCCACTATATGGCAAACCAACCAAAAGCCCTGTAGTTTCAGGTTGTGTGCTCTTCAGGGAAGAGAAAAACAACAGTTTGGATCTATCTGAAAAATGCAGCTATCCAAGGAGGAAGACATTAAAAAGTACAGCTTTAATGAGGAAAAAAAACCCAAAAACTTGACCAAGAAATTCTACTTGGATGTCACTTCATAGCTGAACTAGATTAAGATTCTCAGACTGGGAGGGACAAGCTAATGAGGCAGGATTGCTCGTTCCATCTCCAAGATACAAAGGGGAAAAATAAGCTAACTACAACCAGCTGCTTGACAGCTGGGCTCTTACCAGAACAATTCCTCAACTATGTCCTGCAGCAGTTTCAGCAGCTTTTCAATATCAGTTTGCCTCGTTGGGAAGAAATTCTACGTAGTCACTGTAATATTTACTCCTTCCTAGCTACTCAGACAAGCAAGTAACACTGCAGCCACCAGCACCACGCGTAATTAGGCTGCTGAACTGGTTTGCACCTGCATGCCGATCCAGGGCTGTCACAACAGGGCTGTGCACACTGTGGAGCTGCACTGTGCCCACCTGTGACTAAGCAGCACCTCGAAGAATGGCTTGAGGCCAATGACAGAGAAATCATCTCCTTTAAACCAGCAAAAGCCCTACGTGCCAAAGGACTTCCCTGACCGAAGCAGGAACAATTGGTTACAAACGGAACATTATTCAAAGCGTATTTTGGAGCATGTCTTTCCTGTTGTTTACCGGCCCCAAAACACCTCAGTGATCCTTTACTGGGCCTCTGGTCTCCAGGATTTCTCCAACCAAGGCCAGGATGCTGGGAGCACCCGAACACAACCAAAGCAGAGCCCAAGCCTGTCAACCTGGTCCGGCAGGCCCCACTCGGGGGGAGGGCAGGCACCGAGCAGCTGCCTGCACCGCCATGGACAGGGGCTCCTCCCGTGCCCAGGAGGGACCTGCTCCACTCACCCTTTGCCCCTGACTACAGCTTCTCCTGACTTTGAATTCAAGTGATTAAGACTCCCACCTTCAGCGGTCTCTGCCCCTCTGACACCACTTAACTACATGCACGACATAAAAGAAGCCAACTCCTTGACTGTTACTGGCGGTGGCAGCTCACTCGTCAGCCAGCAGCCCGCTGGAGTGGCACTAAGGACCGCCGAGCTCCAGCACTGAGG
>WTSP01014291.1:0-10212 GCA_025331215.1 Actenoides lindsayi | reverse complement strand
CCCTGGTTCCACCCCACTTTGGCCCCCCGCCTGGGGGGTCCCCCCAATTTTGCCCCCCGGGGGCCCCCCCCCCCCAAAACCCTTCCTCCTTTTTCGGGGTTCCCCCCCCCCCCCCAAGGTGGAAGAGATCAGCTGGGAGAGGGTCGGCAGCTGGACCGGGCTGGGAGGATCCAAACTGGGGACAAAGAGGTAATGCTCCTCCTGGGGGGGCTGGATGATGGGGTGGGGGGGGTGTGTGTGGGTGGGAGGTGTTGTCCCACCCTGGGCAGGCTCAGCCAGGGATGTTCCCCCCTCCCAGGACCTTGCCCAAGAAATACTTTGAAGAAATCAGCACCAACATCAGCAACTTCGGCATCCACGGGCTCATCATCATCGGTGGCTTCGAGGTGAGCGCTGACAGCAGGGGGTGGGCAGGGTGTAGGCAGCTCCATGTCCGCACTGACACACCCACACCCCCCCCATACTCCCCAGGCTTTCACAGGCAGCCTGGAGCTGATGGAGGGCAGGAGCAAGTTTGAGGAGCTCTGCATCCCGCTCTGCGTCATCCCCGCCACAGTCTCCAACAACGTCCCCGGCTCCGACTTCAGCATCGGCGCCGACACCGCGCTCAACACCATCACCACGGTGGGTGGACCCCCCTCCCTGAGCCCTCTGTTCCCCTCTGATCACCCATTAACCTCACCCCCACCACACCCTCTTTGGGTTTTCTTTCTCCACCCCACGGTCCCAGACCTGCGACCGCATCAAGCAGTCGGCAGCCGGCACCAAGCGCCGCGTCTTCATCATCGAGACCATGGGTGGCTTCTGTGGCTACCTGGCCACCATGGCTGGGCTGGCAGGAGGTGCCGATGCTGCCTACATCTACGAGGAGCACTTCAACATCCGCGACCTGCAGGTTGGGCCCCCCCCTGTGCCCCGTATCCCCCCCGCCTGGATCCCAACAGGTTTATCTTCATCCCCCTTTCCGAGCTCCTCCGACGCCTGTTTCACGCTCCACGTAGGTCAACGTGGAGCATTTAACTGAGAAGATGAAGACAACGGTGAAGAGGGGGCTGGTGCTCAGGTACATCCTCAGCCTGGGGTGGGGGGGAGCGGCTGAGACCACCACCAACCTCCACGAGCCCATCTCCCTCCATCCCGGTGCAGGAACGAGCGATGCAACGAGAACTACACCACTGACTTCATTTACAACCTCTACTCGGAGGAGGGGAAGGGCATCTTCGACTGCCGGAAAAACATCCTGGGGCACATGCAGCAGGTACAGATCTGCCCTGCCCCCAGGGGAGAAATCCTCACTCTGTGGATTCCCCCAGCTCACACAGTGACCTCTCTGGCACAGGGCGGCACCCCAACCCCCTTCGACAGGAACTTTGGTACCAAAATGGGTGCCAAGGCAGTGGCCTGGATCACCGGAAAGATCAAGGAGTGCTCCCGGCACGGTGGGTGCTGCACCCTGGGGTGGGGGGTGTTTCATTGCCTGGTTTCCAAAGAAAACCACTGACCAAAGTCTGGCCCCATCCTCTTGCCCCCCAGGGCCCTTCAGCTCTCGCTCAGCATTGCTCAGCTCCCCTCTCCGGCTGCTCTTCTCCAGCTGAACAGCCCCAGGTCCCTCAGCCTGGCCTGGGCACAGAGATGCTCCAGCCCCTCAGCAGCTTCCCAGCCTCTGCTGGACTCTCTCCAGGAGCTCCTGGGCTCTCTGGCCCTGGGGAGCCCAGCACTGGCCCCAGCACTGCCGAGGTGGCCCCCCCAGGGCAGAGCAGAGGGGCAGGAGAAGCTCCCTGGCCCTGCTGCCCCCCCTCTGGCCAGTGCCCCCAGGAGCCCATTGGCCTCTTGGCCAGCAGGGCCCATTGCTGGCTCCTGGGCACCTTGTTGTCCCCCAGCACTCCCAGGGCCTTCTGCGTGGAGCTGCTTCCCAGCAGGTCCCCCCTCCCCTGGACTGGGGCAGGGGCTTCTTCCTCCCCAGGGCCAGGACCCTGCACTCACCCTGGTTGAACTTCAGGAGGTTGCTCAAACCAAAGTCTAGAGGCAGTAACAAGATCGCTGCAGTTCTTCGAGGGGTTTTTAGTCTTTAAAAAACCAGAGCTGTGAAGGTTGTAGAGTCACAGCATAGAATCCCAGACTGGTTTGGGTGGGAAGGGACCTTTAAAGGTCAACTGGTCCAACTCCCCTGCAGTGAGCAGGTCCTTTTAGGTCAAGGTAGTCTCTAGAGAAAGGTCTTGTTTCCATGCTCCCACCAGCTCACCTCTAGAGATGTTGCCACAAGGTCGCTGTAGAGCGATTTAGGTGACAGATACCACAGGGCTTTACCTCCTGCCCTGATCTGCTTCCCCCCTTCTGGCATCAAGGCAGTAACAGATCATAGATCGTGGGTTTTGGGCCCACCTCCCCCTCAGCTCCAGCCTCCTCCTTGGATTATTCACCTGCCCTGGAAGGTGGTGATGGTGTAGAAATGGGGCACAGGGGGCCCCAAAAAATCCCCACCCAAGGGACTCTCCAACCTCTTCGTGATGCCCACGTCAGGTGGAACAAAGCTTCTGTAACCTTATCTGCAGGTTTGACAATAAGGACGACAAAGTGCTATTGTGTGCTCTCCTCAGAGCACCCCGGGAAGCCTGATGGAGAGATTCGTGTGGTTAAATAACACCCTAGTGAGGGGGAGGGGGGCTGGAAGAGCTTCGAAATCTTTTCAGTGCTGTGAAGTGTTCTGAAGTGCCTTGGTTCTGTCGGCGGGGAGACGAGCTCCTCGTGTCTGGCTGTTCTTAACCAACCTCTCTTTGTGCAGGTCATAGACTTCAGGAAAAAAACCATCACCTACTATGACTCCATGGGCGGGATAAACAGCGAAGCCTGCAGGATCCTGTTGTGAGTAAGACTTCTTTGAGTCCTGTGCCTTCAGAACATCAAATGACTTCTTCTCTTGCTCTGGAAACCACCAGCCTTCCCTGGGGACAGTCCCCTTCTGGGCCCTGGCGGGAAGGTGCAGCAGAACATCCCCACTTTCACGCTTCCCATTGCACCAGTTCCCCGTCTGCTGTGACACAACTGGTCTGCAGGAGCCCCTGTGCCAATATCCAGTTGTCTTCTCTTCCCAGCAGCTCCGTTAGCAAGGCTGGTGTTACCTTCAGGGGATTTAGGCAGGTGTCAGACCCCATTCTCTGAAGGACATTGGGCTTTATGAGTCTTCTTGGGCATCATCTTTAGGAGGAAAATGACTTCTGAGACCCTAAGGGTGTGTGAGGGTTCTTCCCTTGCCCTTGAAGAAATGGCATCTCCTGGTTCCTTCTTATGGCAAAGATCAGCTCAGTAGCTCAGCCCTCTGCTTGGAGGAGAGCAGGCTGGTGGACGTGGGGCACGGAAGCATCTCTTGGATCACAACACAAGCTTTGCACGGGTCTCTTCTGCACCTCCAAGCTGGAGCTGGGCAAAGCTGGTCTTCCTGACTTCAAAGCACAGAGGAGCTCTTCGTTTTCCCATCCCAAGCGATGCTCAAGCTCTGGTAGGACAGGGGCCGATGTGGCAGATGCAGAACAGTTCTGGAAGCTTCTTCTGAAGGGACCATGGTTTAAAATGAGCAGCTCCCTGAATAGGGATGATTTCCCCCCCATCCTCTCCAAGGTCCCCACTCAACATAAGCCCATCAGGCTTAACACAAATCAGATGGCAAAGTGACTTATGAAACCCAGCCTCACTCCAGGGTTGACCTCGGGGGTCGGTTCTGCTTCTCATCTCCGCTTCCTTCTGATGCTGCCTCGGGGATCGGATCCTGAGCTCACGGTCTCGGGGGCTTGGGGGGTTGAGCTTGGGACTCAGGGTTGAGCCTGTCAGGAATGTGAGTTGTGATAAGGATGGCGGGGGGCAGTGAGGGAAATGCCATTTCCAGTCCATTTAGCACCTCAGTTTTCCAGTTCAGGTGCTTTGCACACGCTGGGCTCGGTGAGAGAACTGTTGAAGAAGCTGGTTCCCTTTCTCAGGATGCTGGTTTAAAGGGAGGAAAGGGTAAAAAAAACCCAGAAAACATTTTGGAAACAGCTTTTTCTGGGTGGCTTCTGCCTCTGTGTTGGAGAACAGAGTGGGGGGCAGGGACAGGCTGGGTGAGACCCCTTTGTTGCAGCATTTCTGTGGTTCCAAGGGTGTAAAAAAACCCCAAAAACCGCAGACCTCTGGTGAGGTGAGAGGGGGACCCAGGAGTCCTGCCTGAGATGCCTTCAGTCCTGCCTGGGATGAGGCAGCAGGTCCCCAGAGCGGTGCTGGAGAGCCAGAAAGCGGTGGAGCGAGTGGTAGAGAGCCGGGATTTCCGGTCACTGTTGCCCTGGAGGTAATTGTTTTCCCTCTTGTTTCCTTTTAGGAGGCTTTTATTGGTTGAATGCAGTGGGAGGATCACACCGGGAAGAAGGGACGGAGGTCCTATTCATGGTTAGTGACCCTTTCATGCTTTCAATCTCTAGAGCTTCCTAAAGGTGGCGAGCGTTGTCCTGTTAGCTGGCCCCTACAGAAGGAGGGGAAACTGAGGCACAGGGAAGGCAACAGCTTCAAGATGAGGGGCCTCTGGCCAGGCTAGGAGTGAGTAGGGGACCCCAGAACCTCGGTGGTTTGGTGGCTGCCACGCTTCTTTTGGTGGCTGGGCTCTCGGCTCCTCTTGGGCGTGGGATCCCCACGAGCCTTTTGGAGGAAGCTACCTTGGGTTTTTGGGGGGGGTTCTCCTGGCAAATTGGGGTGCCTGGGGCTTCAATGCGCCTAATGGGGCTTGGTTTTTGGAGGAGACTTAAATCAGCCTGTCGAAGTTAATTAAAACCTTGGGATTCTGCTCTAACAGAAGTGGAGCAAAGCACTCAAGGCCAGTGAAATCTTCTGATCTCCGCCAGCGGGAGTGTTCTGGAGGCTTGGAACACTGAACGCCTTTCCCTCGAGGCTCTTTGACATTTAGCACCCTCCTGTGGAGTTCTCTTAATGATTCCTGCTCGGGTTTTTGTGCCTGTGTCCCAAAAACCCTGCTCCCAGGTTTAGGAAAAGGAGATTCAAAGCCTGTGGCGTTGGCTGGGGAAGCTCAGGCGCTTTGGGGTTTGAGCTGACGGGTGATGATGGTGCTTACAAGTGGTGAGTTGAGCTTTTTCTCCTTGATGACACAAGTTCAGAGAATCTCAGCCTCGACTTGGGTTGGAAGAGGCCTTCAAGATCAAATCCAAGCACTGCCAGGGCACCACTGACCCCTGGCCCTCAGCACCACAGCTCCACGGCTTGGAAACCCCTCCAGGGGTCACAGGGACTCCCCCCCTGCCCTGGGCAGCCTGGGACAGCCCTGGACAACCCTGGAAGGACTTGAAGAAACTGTTCCTTGGTTCCAACTAAACGTTCCCCTGGATCAACTGAAGTTCTGCCACCTGAAGTTGTCTTAGGATGTGGTTTTTCTTTCAGCCTCCTCCGAAAAAGCGACTGGAGCTGTTTCCAGGCGCCGGTATTTCCCGCACGGTGTGTCTGATGGTCCCCATCTCTGTGTGCCAGCCCAGTGGCTGGAGGCACCTTTTGGAGGAAACTCCTGCACCCTTAAAACTTCCCCCTTCCCCAGTTCCTACCCCGGGTGCCAGACCAGTCTCACCACTCAGCTCCTCTCTCCACCCCAGCTCCGGAGACGCCACTTTCAGAGGCTCTTCTCGGCTCCTTGGGCAACTCATCCTTTTATTTCTCCCCATGTGCTCCTGTTCCTTTTTTCTTTTGAGCTGGGGATTTGGGTGCCTTCCGTAGCAGGCAACAATTTATCTGGCTTTTTATTCTTCTTTCTTACTATTTTCTTATTTATTGCAATTGAACTGAGGCCCCTTAATTAATTAATCAATGTTTTCACCGCCTCCCACGTCGCGATGTGGCCGCTCCAGCCTTCCAGCTCAGCCCTTCGTTTGAACTCGAGCCGCTTCTCCACCAGTTTAAGGTTTTATTTTTGGAGCTGGGACATGGAGACTTCTCATGCTGGCTTGAAAGGGGCTTGTTTTTCTTTTCCTCTGAGATTTACCCCCCGCTGCTCTCATCTTGTCCAAACTGCAGCCAAGCAGAGAAGCTTCCCGAGAGCAATTACTGCAGTCGCTGGCAGCCAGCAAACCCCAGGCTGGGGAACTGGGCTAATGAAGGCTGCTGGAAAACGTTTGTCTAGACCTGGTCTGGTCTCGTGGGGGCTGCTAGGAGGGAGATCCCTTCTGCCTTGCTTTTACATCCAGCAAAACCCCATTTCTGGCTGTTTCCTCCTGACCACGAGCACTAGGAAAGGGGCAGAGGCTGCTGCGTCGTTCCGCTGCCACTTGGAGCACTTGTTTGGTGGCTTCTGAAGGTTTCAGGGACTCTTCAGCCCAGGAGAGCTGTTGGGCTTTTTTTACCCTTGAGTAGTTCTTTTGGATGACAATAAAAAAAAAAAAGAAAACCCAAACCAAACCCACTTGAGCAGCACCAGCTTTGACTCCCCAGTCTTTCAGGCCCATCTGCCGGTCGCACCGTCCCCTTGTCCCGCGGCATCTCGGCGTTTGCCACCGGCAAGAGGCCGTTTGGCCGAGGCTTTGCGGCTCCGCTTCCCGAAGGATGGCACGTCTGCCCGCCTTGGCCGCCAAAGCTGCCTCCCTCCCCGCGCCAGCTGCTCTCTTGACCCATCCCTTGGAGCCAGCACCGTCCAAATCCCCTGCTTTTTCCTCTCCAGACTCCCTGAGCTCGCCCGCCACGCTCGGAAGGCTCGCAGTGCCTCTTCGAGAAGGTGCTGAAAGCCAAGGAGATGGTTTCTGTCGGTGGTGCCGGTCCTTTTGGCAACCCAAACGAGCAGGATGTGTCTACAGAGCTGAGCTTCACTGAATGATGCTGGCAGCCAGCAGAGAGGAGCTTCTTTAGTGTCATGTAGAATATCCTGGGCTCAGCTCCTTGGGCTCCTTCTAGTTCACCTTGGTGTCCACGTCCTTCCTGAGCTGCCCTTTCCAGACTTCCCAGTGAAGGGAATGGTTCAAGGTTTTCTCACCTGCAAAGGGAAATGCCTGGGGCTTCTTGGCCGTGGGTCTTTGGTGGGGTTCTCTTGGCCGTGGGTCTTGGTGAGGTTCTCTTGGCCATGGTAGAGTTTCCAAACTTTTTCAAGGAGGCAGGAAAAAAACCCAACAAACTGCAACACTTTCCTGTTCTTCCAGTGGTGTCATTTAGGCCAAACTGGTGGGAGGCTCTTTGGGCAGCGGAGATGGGCCAGTACCCCTGAGCTTTCCTCGTTCTCCAGTTGTTGGAACTGGAAAGGGCCGGGCTCTGTCCAGGCGATTGTCCCAAGAGCTGCCGTGGTGGCTGTGACAGTTTTGCTCCTCATTCTCTTGCTAATTAAGATCCTCAAAAGCCAAGAGGCAGCAGGCCCCCAGCGTCCTGTTGGATGCCATGCTCTGCTGGCGGGAGCCCGTCCAAGCCAACCCCATGCCCGTTGAGTTTTCCTCGACGATGAATTAGCTCCATTCTCGTTGGTTTATTTGCTCTTTTGACTCTCAGCTTGGGCAGCTACATTTTTTTTGGATGAGTTTTGGGCCTTCTTTTGGCTGCCTCCAAACCCAGCTCTGTAGAAGCCCTTTAGGGGGAAAAAAAAAAAAAAAAGGCCAATATTGAGAAGGAAAAATATTGCATTTCCACCTTGAGTTAACTTTGCCAACGCGGCCGAGGACACGTTGGGTGAAGGGCCGCGTGGAGCTGGCTGGTGGCTTTCCCCCAGCAGTGAGCTCCCCTTGTTCTCTGTGTCCTGCAGGCAATACCTGAAACAGGAAAGTCTTGATAAGAAGAGGAAAGAGTTTGACACAAATGGCTGGTCCTTGCTGAGTAAGAGGAGTCAGGTGGGTTTGAGAAGGTTCTCTCGTGGCTCCTTGGGTTTTTTTGTTCTTGGCCCTTTCCTGGCTGATTTCATGTTCTCTTGGTGGTTCTGAGGAGTAAAAGGAATCCCAGATCTTCAGAGACAGGCTCTTCTGCTGCAGCTTCCAATGGATGAGCAAACACAGAGCCCAGGGTGCTGCCCTGATTCCTGCGACCCACCCCCTGGTCTCTATCTCTCTTGATTCACCCCTAGAATCCCAGAACAGGTCTGCTTGGGAGAGAGCTTGGAGCTCCTGGAGTCCAAGCGTTGCCCCAGCACTGCCAGGGCACCACTGACCCCTGGCCCTCGGCACCACTGACCCCTGGCCCTCAGCACCACAGCTCCACGGGGGGCTTGGAAACCCCTCCAGGGCTCCTGGGGACTCCCCCCCTGCCCTGGGCAGCCTGGCACAGCCCTGGACAACCCCTTTGGAGAAGACATTTCTCCTCTGCTCCAACCTCAACCTCCCCTGGGGCAACTTGAGGCCGGTTCCTCTTGTCCCATGGCTTGGGGACAAGAGATCTCACCCCCCCCCCCACCCCCCTCCTGTCAGGAGCTGTCAGAGCCAGAAGGTCTCCCCTGAGCCTCCTTCTCTCCAGGCTGAACCAGCCCAGAGCCCCCAGCTGCTCCTCACCAGACTCGTGCTCTAGACCCTAAGGAAGGGCCCCAGGGCCGTACCTGCTCCTCGGTGGGGTCTGGGGGGACGTGCAGCACGTTGCGCACCAGCAGCAAGATCCTCTCGATCAGGAGCGTGTCTTCCTCCTGCCGATGCTCCCAGTCCTGGGGCGACGGAGCCGTGAAGGGTCTCTGTGACTGCCCCCCATAGAGACCCCAGCCCTGCTGGGCAGGGACAGACGCCACGTTCCCCAGGAGCGCGCAGAGACAGGGGACTCACCAGCTGCAGCAGGTCGTAGAGCTTCTCACTGAGCACCCCAAAAACTTTCTCACTGGCAAAAGCCTGTGGAAAACCTCAGCGTGAGGGAGGGGGGTGTGGGCAGAGCCCCCCTCCACCACCCAGGGGCCCCTGCCTGGGCAGACTCACCTCTTTGTAGGCCTGGAGGTAGGACAGGACCTGGAGAAAGTGGTGCCGGGCGGTGGGGTCTGGCGGCACTTTGCCGAAGCAGAGCAGAGCCGGTTGTGTCAGGTTCACCATCAGCCTGCGAGCGGGCAGAGCCGGGGTAGGTGGGACCACTGCTCTGGGGGTGACACCCGACACCCCCCCCATCCCCACCCTGCCTCTCGGTACCTGACGATAGCATCAAAGAGCACCCTGTCCTGGGGGTACTGGACCAGGATGGGCAGCAGGTCATTCTGCAGGATCTGGGCCGCCCCCAGCTGCTGCCGCACATCCCGGGTCTCGTCCTCGTGGCGCAGGTACCGGATCAGGTCCTTGACGCTCTCTGGGTGGGGCCGGGACCGTGAGCCCCCGCCGGCACCGGCCCCCCTCGCCCCCCGCCGCCCCACCTACCCAGGCAGTCGGGCTCCCGGTGGTAGACGTCCCCTTCCAGGTAGCCCAGCGCGCTGCAGGTCGCCAGCAGCTCGCAGTTCATCATGTACCAGTCCATGCAGCGCGACGGGGCGCTGGGAACCGAGGACTCTCTGCCGTCAGAGCCACCGCCGGGACCCCCGCCGCCGCCGGTACCGGGGCACCAGCGAGTTTCAGGCTTCCCTCACCCCTTGCGGGACACCGGCTGGCCCCGGTCCCACCTAATACCGGAACACCCGCCGGCCCCGGTCCCCACGATACCGGAGCGCCCGCCGGCCCCGGTCCCGCCCGTCGATACCGGAGCGCCCGCCGGCCCCGGTCCCCGCGATACCGGAGCGCCCGCCGGCCTCGGTCCCCAGCCCCCCCCCAGCCTCCGCCGCCCTCGCGGCCGAGCGCCCGGGACGCGGCGCGGGGGCGGTGTTACACAACCGCCCCAGTTCCCGCGGAGAGAGGCCCCACCCCGCCCGAGGCCTTCAAGGGGCAACTTCCACCCGAGAAAGCCCCGTGGGCCCTCACCCCCCCCCCTTCACGTCGCCCGCCACGGGCAGGGGCCGGCGGCTTAGCCCCGCAGCTCCCTCCCCTCAATCACCCCCGGATCACATCCCAGGCACCGCCGCGCTCCCCGCACCGCGGTTCTTCAGGGGCCCCTCCGCGGGAGGGAGGGCGCATGCGCGGCATCGCCCTTTTAAGTGCTTCACGCCTGGGGCACAGCTCCTCCCAGGGGCGGGGCCTGCCCCGCGGGCGCGGGAACGGGCGGCTGCGGCGGGCGCTTCCCGTCAGCCCCCGCGCGGTTGCCGAGGCGACGCGGGCCCGGCCCGGCCTCGGGGACCCGGCTCCCTCCGGTTCCTCCCGATCCCCGTCCCCCCCCCCCCCCCCCCCCCCCCCC
>WTSP01014290.1:0-10775 GCA_025331215.1 Actenoides lindsayi | reverse complement strand
ATAATAAATAGAATATGTTTTTAATATATTTATTGTAATATGATATATATTACTAATAATTTTTATTTTAATATATATAATTAAAAAAAATCAATCCCTTCTACAAGCAAATGCCCCTCCAGGTGGCCTGTGATGTCCTTCAGCTGCTCGTCCTGGTGACAGCCATCTTTAATCCATCCCTCTCCTGCCCACTGAGTATCAGCAGCAAGCCCAAGCTTTGAGAAATGCAACACTCCAGCCTGGCCTTCCCAGCCCTGAGGTTTGTCAGAAGCATTGGAAATAACCAGGTTCCAGCCCCAAACTGTGGTATCCCCACGTGGGCTGGTTAAAAGGGCCCTTTGCCCCAGTAAAGAGGCAGCAGCACCGTAAGTCTTACCATGAATCCAGCTGCAAAGAAACCCTCCTGCCAGACCTCAGCTGAGACCCCATTTACAGTAACCCCCTTGGTATAGCATCATAGAATCCCAGAGTCAGTTCAGTTGGAAAAGACCCTTAAGATTGTCAAGTCCAACCATTAACCCAGCACTGCCAGGTCACCACTAAACCATGTCCCTCAACACCACATCTACACAGCTTTGAAACCCCCTCCGGGGATAGGAACTCCACTACTGCCCTGGGCAGCCTGGGACAGGCCCTGACAACCCTTTCAGGGAAAACATTTTTCATAATGCCCAACCTAACCTCACCTGGTGCAACTTGAGACTGTTCCCTCTTGTCCTATTGCTTGTTACTTGGGAGGAGAGACCAACAACTTGAGAGAAGAAACTAACAACTTGGGAGAAGAGACCATTATCTGCTGTCTCAGGGGCTTCTGTGTTACCTGCAGTCTTTGCCCCTCCAGGTTTTATGCCATTGACACAAAGAAAGCTTGGGAAGAAGCCCAGATGCCAGCTGAGATTCCATCAGCAGCCCTCCAGCTGCCCATGATCAGCTCATCTTGCAGCTTGACTGAGGGCCAGGTTTTAATCAGCTCGATGCCCCGTTAGTTCCAGATAATGCAAGTCAGGGCTGGTCAGTGATGGAAATACCACGAGGCAGTCAGATGCCAAGGAGACGTCCAAGCCCACATTCCCCCAGCCCAGGAAGTCAGCCTCTTGCCCTTGAGGGCCAGCTATTCCCTGTGGGAAATACAGGGGGGGTTGGTGGGACTGGGTGTTTTGCAAGCTCAGGACTATCACCTGCTAGAAAGGCAGGAGCACTTCACTCTGCTCTGGGCTGTTGCTTTGCCTCCAAATGGTGGCAAACCCTCTCCAGCTGGGGAGAAGAGCTCTTCCACAGCCATAACCTGGCCAGCATGTTCAAGAGCACAAAATTGCTTTTCAAGAGTAAAAAATTGCTCTTGGGACCTCAAGGGACCAACCTGAAGCCCAGTTCAAACTGGTCTCTAGCCCATCAATCATTAACCCCTTCCTGGGGGAGCTTTCCCTGCCTGAAGCAATTTAACTGGCACCGTGGCAGTGTCGCTCATTAGTCAAGATTATGTTTTAGCTCAAGTGTGCTTTGCAAAGCTCCCTGGGAAAAGCATTGCTCCACTCAGCAGTGCCTCTGTTGCTGGGCAAACCATGTTCAACCCAGGAGAAGCTCTGCGGTGCAATCCTGAACTTTCTCCTCCTAAAGCACTGTGGGGGATTTTCATGTCAACTGGGCATTTTCTCCACCGTTTCCATAAACCTTATCTAGAACATGTCATGCTCAAATCATGGGCTTCTCTCCTTGCTTGCCAAAGTCTTCCTGCAGATATCGCCCAGTGTCGGCCAATAAAGATATGCTCCGGCCCAAGCGTTTTTTCCAGCTAAGAGAGACATTTACCAGCCTAAGCAGCTCCTCCACCAAAGGAGTTGGGTATTTTTAGCCATGGGGAGATTCAAAGAGCCTCTGTGTGTTTGCTGGAAAAGCTACAGGCAGGAGTGGCTGCTGTAGCACAACCCCATCGCCTCCTGCCAGACCACCTTGAGAACTTTATTTTGGTGAGACCCCAGACAATAAAGTTGGTAGCACCTCAATCCACATTTCCCCCCTATCTAACGTGTCTCCTTCCGTCTGGGACACACAGGGAGTGTGGCTGCTGTTTTGTCTTCTGGCTAAAGAGCTTGGTTCAACGGGCACAGGCTGGTATCACATCCCTCCAGCCTTCACCCAGGCTTCTAGGAGATGTTCCTTGGGGTGACCTGAGACCTTACCTGGTATTTATCTGGATCGGCCCCTCCAGCCTGAGCAACAAAGAGCCCGGAGCCATCTTCCAGCTCCATCTCATCCGGGGAGCGCTCAAAGCGGACCCGCTCGTGCTCCTCACAGTCCAGGTAGAGGACAACTTCATCCTCCTCCACGCTGATGGCAAAGCGTGTCCACTGGTTGAGCAAGGTGGGCACAGGGAAGGTGGCTGCCGCATAGGAGCTTGGTGAGCCTGGTTCTGTGTAGTAGAAGATGATCTGCTGCTTGCCCGCCTGCAGCTCTGAGAGCTTGACGCCCACATAGATAATGCTCTGTGAGGAGTCCGTGATGGCAAAGAGCATGCCAGCCCGGGGGGTGGTGGGCTGGATGTGGAACAGGAGGGAGAAGTCCCGGTAGAAAGGGCTTGGCAGGTGGTACCGGGCCACCTGGCCCGTGTTGGCATTGGGGCCAAAGACGTAGCCAGGGTTGTTGTCGGGGCCATAAATTTTGAGGATCTCCTCTGGTGGGGGGTCTCCGATCAGCTCCAGGAGGCTGACCTCAGTGCTCAGGTTCTCTGCAAGAGGAAGGGAGAAGGGAATGGTCACAACCAGCCTGACAAGAATGGTCAGCAAGGTGCCTTTGGGGTGCATCACTGGTCATGCCTCCCCCAAATGCCGCTTTTCAGCAGATCCCTCCACTCGCCCTCCCCAGGGCCCAGGATTTTCCTTCAGGCTGCGGGTTGGCCAAGGCAGCGATGCTCCTCAAGCTCCTCCCAACACAGCATTCAGATGTGGCTCCCAAAATGCCACCCATTCCCTGCTGCTGGCACCCCAGCCACAGCTGGGACATTCCTGAGATGGGATGAAACCAAAGGGATCTTGCCCTTAGCAGCAACATGACCATGCAGGCAGCGGGTGATGCTGCCGGAGCACCGGGATGCTGAACAACCATGGAGCCACAAGGAAGTGTGTTGCATTCATACCCACTGCAGGGTCACAATGACCCCTCACATCATCTCAGGAGAAGCTCACAGGGTAACCTTGTCAGGGAATGAATCAGAGCCATCCCCTTTTGCAACACCCTGGGAGCAGGGCTCGATCCAGTGCTCCCTGTCAGCTTCCCAGATGATCTCAATTTGGAGCTCGCCTCCTTTCCCAACTCCTTTTACTCCAGGCGCTCGGGGAAGTTCTGCTCGGGACGGTCTCTCCTACCCAACACAGCTGAACATCTGGCTGGGGCGAGCCGGCTCTCTGTACGCCAGCTCCCATTGTTTTGGCAGCAGGCACATCCTCATCGCCCACACACTGGGCGCTGGATTCCTCCTCTCCTATGTCAACCACTCGGGCCAGTGCCAACTCGATGGGAGCAAGCATGCTGGGTGCTTTTTAACTCCACGTTTCCCAGGAGGGAGGAAAGCCAGACATCCTGGCTTTGAAACAGCCAAGGACTCCACACCAAGAACATATGCTTGGGGCTGATTTCGGCCTCATCCCAAGTCAGGAGCAGGAGCTGAGACAATTCAATGTCGCCAGCTCCGCCCCTGGTGGTTCACAGGAGCAGTGTGGGGGTAGCAGAGGTGTGCTGAGCCCACCAGGACCAGCCAGGAACCTCCTCCCTGCTCTGGAGCCAGGCATTGTCCTTCAGAGCTCTTAAAAAAAAAAAAAAAGGAGGGGGAAAAAAAAGGAAAAAGAAAAAAAAAAAAAGAAAAAAAAGAGAAGAAAAAAGAATAAATCAGCCCAGCCTTGCCCAGCCTGGAAGGAATACATGTCTCTTGGCATGATGAGAAGAGAAAACCTGGGTGCCTCTTCCAAAGCCTGGGGGAACCTGCAGACATGGAACATCCCCAGCCTTCCCCCACTGCCAAACCCCAATACCATTGCCAGCCGCCTGACAGGGACCCAGGCAGCAGAGATGTTAGAAATGCAACTGATTAGAGGTGGGGAAAAGTTTTCTCTCTGTCAGACCCACTGATCCTCTCCTGAGCCTGCTGCTCTGAAATTACTTTGACCCCACCCCACTTCCCTATGTCCTCAGTCCCTCCCAAGTTTGGCAGCCCGAAACTGAACACTTGGCTATGAGAAAACCTCTCTCTCAGTCTTGCACCAGCCCTAACCCCCTCATCTACCTGCACTGGGATCAGGCTTTACCACGGAGCATCCCCAGCCCACTCAAAGTGGAAGGGCTCAGCGCAGCCCCTCTGCCTTCCCAGTCACAAGGACTTCTGGACCCTGGAGCCCAGCATCCTTTCGAGCCCAGCATCCTTTTGCACCCTGATGTGCATAACCCTACGGCAAAAATGATGGGGCGAGTAAGCAGGGCTCCTCCAGACCCCCACTGACTCCCAGGCTGGCACCCACCCTTGAGACACCCTATGTTCAGGCACGCCACACGCTCGCTCCCACTGCCCTGTCCCCAACCATACTTTCCCCAGCCATGCCAGCCACCCAGCAGCAGGCAGCTGTGGCCAAGCCGACCCCAAACTCCAGGGCTGGAGGAAGCCAAATTCACAACAGCTTTAAGGGAAAAGGAAACCAGTTTCCTCCCGAGGGTCTGCACGGCTGTAAGAGCTGGCGCTGCAATTTCTGCAGCCGGACAAGGCACCCGGGGGTCGGGATGACAGGACAGGCTGAAAGAAGCTTTTGTTAGCAGTGCAATTTTCAACAAGTCTCTGGCATTTCAGTGGGCTCTGAGATCTTCCCTCCCCTCCACACATGCCACTGGCCCCAGAGCCTGGAGTGGGAGCCGAGCATCGGGGCTTCCCCAAGCAAACACAGATGCATCTGTCCCCTGTGCAACGTGCAAAGCAGGCGGAGGCCAGGGCTGCGAGGCTGGATGGGGCCTGGGGAGCAGGGGAGGGTAAGGGCTCCGCTGCTCCCCTGCAAAAGTGCCCCTTCTCAATCCCAAACCTTTCAGGCTAGCCTTGCTGTTCCCACAGGGCACCCAGAACCCAAATATCGCACCATCTCCTCCCTGCAGCAAACTGGAAGCACCCCCTGTGGAGCACGGAGAGCCAGACACAGCTGACACTGCAGCAGTTTCAAGATGGGTGCTGGCAGGGGTTGGCTGCGGGGATGCCTCTGGCCACAGTGACCCAGCCACTTGCTCCTGTTGCCATTGGAAAGGCTCCAGGGATGCTCCAAGCCACACTCCCGCTCAGCCCAAGTCAGGGCTGCCAGCACAGCCCCAGAGATCCCACCGCGGCTGGGATGCAGAGGACCCCGGTACGCAGGAAAGTCTCAAGTTGCTCCATCGAGCACACCACAGTCCTCCTGTCCCCTGCCCATTCCTGACGCCTATCTGGGAGTGCTATCCCCCAAGCATCCATCCACATAATCCCGCCACATAGCCCCGGGGCCGGCTGACGAACAGAGCTGCTTTGACATTGAAGAGACCATGAGTGTGACCTTTGTCTGACAGCCCCCCGCTACATTGCCCCTCTGATGGCAGCGATCATGTCGCTGACCCTGGTCGGCAGCCCCAGACCATCAGCTGGGGGCACGGGGGGCTGGTGCCAGAACACAGCCTCATTCAGAAGGC
Organism: Actenoides lindsayi; assembly: GCA_025331215.1. Classification (NCBI taxonomy): domain Eukaryota; kingdom Metazoa; phylum Chordata; class Aves; order Coraciiformes; family Alcedinidae; genus Actenoides; species Actenoides lindsayi. The sequence continues at coordinate 5,087 of WTSP01014290.1, read as the reverse complement.
TTGCAGGGAGAGCGGCGAGCTCCCCTCTTCTGCTTTCATCCCAAAGTGTGTTCTTGCTCTTACATACCAACGTGCACTTCTCTGAGTGCCAATGCCACCCCCCGCTCCCCTCCTTTCATGCCCCTGGCAAAGAGGCATATCTCCGTCCTCGGCTGACATACAGAAGGGTCACAACCACCTAATGATGAAGCTGGAGGTGAAGTAACCTCTCCTGCTTGCCAAGCAAGGGTGGATCAAACATTAGCCGTTTGGTAAATCATTAACCCCAAGGCAAAGAGCCACTTTGGGAGAGGAGAGCGTGGGGGCATGGCTGCAGGTCACCTTGAAGCCTCCTCACCACCATGGCCCCAGCTGCTGCTGCAGTTGGGTGGTCACAGGGTCCTGGTCCTTCCCCTGTCACTGCAGGGAGCTGCCAACTCTGCAAGCACCCCGCTCCCAGCATGGATACCCAAAGCCCTTCACTGCACTGTGGCACCTTCAAACCAGTGCTGAACACCAGCACGATGCAGTCGGGGAACATCTCTTGTCCTGGTCACCCGAACGTTGTCTTTTAACTTGACCACTGTGTTTCACCAGGGTTGGACCAGCACAAAGAGGAGGAGACAACGCTGCTTAGCCTTGCAGAGGGAGCCAAAACCCACTGGTGGTCCCTGTTTGAAGAAGCTGAGGCTGGATGGAAAGCAATTTTGGCCTCAGCTGCATCCCACAGGGACAAGGCAGAAGCAACCCTCAGCGCCTAAAACCCTGGGAGAGTTTGGGAAGGGGTAATACACAAACACATGGATGTCACCCAGCCACATTACCTGCAGAAGCATTAATAAAGACACAAGAATACCCTTCTTCCTCCTCAGGGAGAGCATCGCAAGGCAGAGGCAGGTGCCCACTGGGCAAGTGCATCCAACACAGGTCTCTGACGGCCTCACAGAAGCCCTGGCACGGCGGGGGGGTTACAGGGACCAAGGTGCTACACCCAGGGAGCAGGAGCAAGCAGAGAAACCACTCCAGGTAGCGATGGCACCGCGATTCAAGCAGCCCCTCCCACTCATGCAAAGCTGCCCAAATTTCCTCCTCGCTGCTGTGGCGGAGGTAATTGGGCAATCTGAAATGGTCCGTGCCCAGCACGCTGCAGAAGGGCAGGTGGGGTGGGACGGGCAGGCAAGGGCCATCCGGCGGCATCAGTCTGGGAAAGAAGGATGGGAGCCCCGTGCCGCTACTAGCGTAGAGTCGTGTAGTGGCAGTTAGTAAATCAAACTTGAGAGGACCAGAGTTATTGTCAAGAGAAGGTTTTACACCATTAGCCACCCTCCTGTTAGGCAAAGGAGGGCTCCAGCTCCTGTTTGTGCCAGCCAGCCCCAGCCCCAGGTGGCTGGTGCTGTGCCACAGGTTCGATGGGGCAGAGGATGCTCCAGGGTGGTGTGGGGGCAGTTGTGCCAGGGGGTCTTGGGGCAGCACCACCTGCTCATGGGTACTGTCACCTGGTGAGAAAGGAAAAGGGGCACTACCTGGCTGGGGACCTGCTGGTCTGTGCAAGGACATCTGTGTCCCCATCATTGCAGGGGTCCCTGTCCCCATGAGCTGCGGGTCCTTGGTGATCCCCGTTTCCCGGAGCTGCGGGTCCTTCGTTATCCCCATCTCCAGGAGCTGTGGGTCCTCGGTGGTCCCTGTCCCAAGGAGTTGCAGGTCCTCAGTGGTCCCCATCCCCAGGAGCTGTGGGTCCTCAATGGTCCCCATCTCTAGGAGCTGTGGGTCCTCAGTGGTCCCCATCCCTGGCAGCTGTGGGTTCTCAATGGTCCCCACCTCCAGGAGCTGTGGGTCCTCAGTGGTCCTCATCCCTGGCAGCTCTGGGTTCTCAGTGGTCCACATCCCCAGGAGCTGTGGGTCCTCAGTGGTCCCTGTCCCCAGGAGCTGTGGGTCCTCACTGGAGCTGCTGGCTGCATCCTGGCCAGGGGCAGGTGACGTGCTGTTGGGAGGAGCGATGCTTGGCCGTGTCGTGCTCTCCACCAGCCTTGTGGCATTCCTGTCCCACCGCTCAGTGTTTTCGGCTGTGGTCCCCTCACCTGCAGGTGCTGCTGTGCCAGGGTCCAACTCCTGGGGTGGTGGGGTGGTGACATCCCCCACCACCTGGCCATCCAACTTCCCCAGGGACGCGGTGGGGGTGGGAGCTGCTGCAGAGGCAAGCAACTCCAGAACCGTGGTTCCCTCGCCGAGTGCTGCTGGGTTTCCCGTGGTCTTCGTGCTGCCCCAAATCCAGTCCAGGAGTTGTGTTTTGGAGGAGGAGAAGCAGCAAGCCAAGAGGAGCAGAAAGTCCACGCGAGGTGGGGCCATTAGGAACAGAAAACGAGCCCTGTTGCTTCAGAGAGTTTAAATGGAAAGTCCAGAAGGCGGCAAGGAGGGAAGAGGCAGGAGTTTTGCCCCAGCCAGACTCCCGGAGCACTCACATCACTCCCTCCTCCAGCTCCGGCACACAACCCCTCAAACTGGAGCAGAGCGGGAGGAGTGGCTGCGCTGTCGGTCCAGCCAAGCCCTCCTCTCCCGAGCGCCAGCCTCCCTCACACCAGGCACAGCCCCCCAAGGACCCTGCCGCCTGCTTGGGAACCCACCTGAGCCCCCCAAAACCTCTGGGAGCCGAGCCAGCCCTCAGTCGCACCCTGTTTCCTGTCGCAGCTACTGCTACCAGCATTTTAACTCCTTCCTCACCAGAAAATCCTAAATCCTCTCTTCCTGCTCAGTGGCTCTGGTTAAAGTATCAGTGGCAAAAGCTGCACATGGGAGGTACACGCACGGACGCGGTCGCCACAGATGCTCCGCTTTGGTGGGAGACACAGATCCCCCTGCTCCAGGTCTCAGGGAAAGGTTATAACCTCAGAGCAAAAGAGAAGAAGGAGGGAAAAAATCCCAGAAAATATTTCCAAGATTTCCACTGGCTGGAAACACAAGTTCCAAAGGTCAAGTGCTTTTAGCACGTTGCCAGCTCAGTTACAGGGCCAGGACCCCCCAGGTGCTGTTGCAGGATGGCAAGGGTTGCACTTGCAATCTCCCTCGCCTTAAGCATCAGCTATGTCTCCAAGCCAGAAGGTCTGAGCAACCACGGTCTTGAGCACTCAGTTCCCTGAAGCTTGGGATGAAAATCTTCCCCGGGCACCTGGCATTCTCCCATGCCCCCCAAAAATGAGTTGCTTTTCACCTCAGCTTAAAACAAAACAAAACAACACAAAACAACAAAAGCAAAAGAAAACAAAACCAAAAAAAAACCCCAAAAAACCAAATCTTTGGCCCATTTTCCCACATCAGCACTGCCTTGCTCTGCAGATGATGATGCCTGTTCCTGGGGACCACCGAGTCCCTGGTCCCCTGTGGGGATGAAGCACACTCATGGACTGCACTGCCACGCTGCTCTTGCTGTGAAACTGGGCAAGTCAACTTCATGGCTCAAAAAGTGACCCCAAAAAGGGGCCTTGATGGGGAGAAAACATTTTTGTCTGCCCTTAACCAGGATTCTGCGTGACAGGGAAAGCTGCGGTCTGAAGTACCGTGGTCCCACAATGTGGAGCTGGAAGGGATGCAACTCTCCCGATGCTCCGGTTTAAAAATATTTGGGAAAAGCACTGCAACGAATGCTCAGATGTCTATTTTCGCTTTACGCAACATTTCCTACGCTACTTCTTAAGCAAACCGTGTGTGTTTTCCCCTTAAAATGGTCGCTGGCATGGCAAGGCTGTTCTGGCTCCTAGGCTTGCTCCATGACCGATGCTGTTAGGGGGTGCGTGTTCCGGCACAGCCCGCAACTAATCGAATGTGGGATGCTTTTTTGTCCGTGTGTCAGAATTTCCATACTGCCTCCCCCCCAACTCTCGTGTCCTCCCATCAACCTGAGGAAAGGAGCCAGCCAGGCAACGCACCCCGGCGTGTTTGGACGGGACCCGCTGTGCCCGGCTCTGCCCCCTGGGGTGAGGGTGCGGTGTCCCGGCAGAGTGCCAGGCACCCCGGCACGCACACATCCTCGGCACCGCTGAGAGGGGTGCCGGTGCCTGCTCCTCTCCCACTGCTGGGGAGGACAGGTAGAAAAGCCTGGTCTTCCCACGGCCAAACTCGGGAGAGATAAATTGTGTGACGACCTGCAGCAAGGACACGATCCAAGCCCTCTGGAACCACACAGCATCCCCAGGGCAGCTCCCGTAGCCAGCATGGAGCATCACGAGCCCCGATGAGACGCCTCGTCTCAGCCAGGAGGGTTTCGACAGCGGCATCATGCTGGGGTGCCCCAAGCATGTGCAGACACGATGCCCAGCAGCCAGAAAAAAAACAACCCTCGTTTCTCCCTTCTGCTGGGATTAGGCAGCTCAGAGCAAAGCAGCAATCCCGCAGGACCTCCCCATGTGTGGGGCTGCTGCCAGCCCTCATTAAGTCAATGATCTTCATCTCGCTGCACACCTCCACGCCAATGTCTCCCAGGGGAAGAAGCCAGGGCTGGGGCGTCCCCACGAGTTACAGCATCCGCGTACCCCGGCTGGGCTGCTGACCCTCTCTCAGCAGCGGGATTTTCAAAATAAGGGCTCAGAGGGTGGCCCAGGTACCACTAAAGCATCGCAACCCAGTGTGCCCAGCACTGCCACTGACAAAGCAGCCAGGCACAGACCGGGAATGAAACAGCTGGTAAAATATTTTGGACAAGCATTTCCCCTAAGAGAAGCCACAGCAGCTGGCTTGCTGGCAGAGCAAGGGAAACCCCTTGTTTTAGCCTCCTCCATGCTAAAGGCTCCCAAAAAGCAATTTGTGCACTCCAGAGGATGCTGCCAGAAGCTTATTGTGACCATGCACTTCCTTAAAAGCAAAATTGGACCCTCAATCTGGCCCCAGTTCCCTCCTGGACAGGTCTGGCTAAGTCTTCCCACTGCTGTCCAGCATTAGCTGGTGCAGTCTGGTCCCCTTGGAAAAGAGGGATGAGGCCACCCTGCTCACTGCAGACTCAGTCCTGTCCCAGAATAAAAGGGGAAAAAAATAAAGGAGGGAGGGGAAGGGGGGGGGGGGGGGGGGGCAGGGCAGGGAAGAGGGGGGGATGTGGGGGGGGGGGAATAAGGGGGGGGGGA
>WTSP01014289.1:78206-98499 GCA_025331215.1 Actenoides lindsayi | reverse complement strand
AGTCAAGCAGGATTTCCCTTTGGTAAATCCATGTTGGCTATTCCTGATAACCTTCTTTTCTTCCATGTGATTAGAGATGGCCTCCAGAAGGAGCTGCTCCATCACCTTTCCAGGGATGGATGTGACGTGAGGCTGACCTCTGTATAAAGTCCTTCGGCTGAATTTTATTTTATTTTTTAAAATTTTGCTTCTATTTTACATGCAATTATTAATGATTAGAAATAACAAGCTTAAGCATCATCAGAAAAGTGTAGTTATATCAGACTAAATCCAAAACCAATTAGGTGACCGGCTGGATTCAAGACAGCACATCATCTCAGAATAAAAGGAGAGTTTTGCTAATTGAGACTAATTTATAGAACTCAATTAACCAATTGCAGAAGTAATTTATAACCAGTGTCCTAAACCTCAGCTATTCACATTAAACACTATATTAGACTATCTAATACATGTTTACATTACCTTCACGCTGGTCTGACAGAGCTCAGAAAAACCACTGCTGAATGGTACCTGCTCAGTTGTTCAACAGCACACCACTGCTTGCTGAAGCTGTATTCCCTGTCCCTTGAATGGCTGCCCAAAGGAGAAAAGAGCTATGACCAAAACATGGAGAAAGATGGACAACCCGCTTGGGTGCTTTTTGGATTTTTTTTTTAAATATGAAGAAATTAATTTTAAGATGTAGAGAAATAAAGTGAGACAATCGGCATTCTCCTATTCACTTTCAGCAACTGTTGTAGAAGAGTGAATTGCTACTATGATAAATTTTCCACGCATTTTCTGGTACAATTACTGGTCTTTAAATGATCCAGAGTTTGGGGACATCATGCCTGCCAGAAGTTTTCATGTAAACATGACACAAAATCAAGAATAGCCTCCTAAATCCTGCTTGAATAACATGGTGTTCTTTGCAACACAACTGTATTTTCTATCTACTACCAGTCCATAGCAACCCACCCATAGCACCAACAGAGCAGCTGGGGACCATCTGCAAATGCTGACTATTGCAGGTGTTTCTGTGACTTGTCATTTTAGAACTTATAATTTTTTTAGATGATATAGCAGTCTGAAAGGATGCAGGTAACATTCAAGGCCTAAGTATTTCTGTGAAACTGAATATGACCACAGGCAAAAACCAAAAAAAGATGATTCATTCTACCTTCACCATTCATTAAGACTAAATTCTGATTTGTTCTCTTGAATAGATGCTTTTATAAGTATGAAAGGACTTGATAAAACTGTTTAAAAACAGCCACTTCTAGAATTCAGATAGTAGGAACACAAAAATACTACTACTCAAAAAACAAGTGAATACCGAACAAAGATAGTTTTTCTCGCTGAAGAGTATGGAAGCAAGGAGAATTCAATTTGAAATGATTACTGATGAAAGCAATTAGTAAAATGAGGAGAGGATAAAAGGGTGGGAAGAAAAGCAGAAGGTAGAATTTATGTAAACAGACCATTAACAAGCAGGTTTAGCCCAGTGCCTTTCTTCTATTCATAAAATATTCTGTGTTCTAGAAATAAAATAGTTCAGGCAACAGCTGGGCATTTTACTATATACTTTTGTTTAAGACCTGCAAGCCCTTCCTTCCATAGTAAGTCCGAAACTTACAAGAAGGTAGTCTTGACAAAAAGGTAGAGTCTACAGAGGTCTATATGTCTATAAAGTATTTCCACATTTTAGCTATCATACAGCTCAATATAAAAACCTGAAATGTAAAAATTCTGGTATCAGCCAAGCATGTAGAGTGCTGATATCCATGAGACCTAGCCACATGCACATACTAATTTGGTATTGGGTTCTGAAGAGAAAGAAAATTATAATCCAATTGTCAACCACCTCAATATTTTCCACCAGCCTGTTACATATTCAGAACCCAAGTTAGAAAGCTGTGCAGCAGTTTTAAATGGCTCAGTCCCATGCAATTTGTGACAACTCAGTGCATGAAAGGAATATTTGCATGAATTGATGGCTAAATTGAGATCCAAATGGGTAGACTGAAACACCTGAAAGGGATATACCTTGTTGGTGTTTATATATCAAAACTACATATATAGCTGTTTTAGTTCAAAAGGTCACAGACTCTTCTGTAGGTCTGTAAAAAAAAAAAAATAGTAAAAAATATCATTTTAAGAATAGCTTTTTATTTTCAAAGCATTTTGTCAAAATCCTACAAAGAGTAAATATTTCAGGAAGGCCTAAGATGGTTGAATTGTCTGCTGCAAATACCCCATGTTTGGTGTTTTCCATGTGATATAATGGAACTGAATCCTCAGCAACAACTCAAACCCTTCATAGACATTACATTATCCTAACAGTGAAATACTCATCAAATACCTATCAGTCCCATTTGCCTGTTCCTATGCTTAAGGAATGTTAGGTTTTATAATAAAAAATATTATCCTACAAAGTATGTGTATGGAGGGGGGAGGTTAATACTAATTTCCTTTTAATCTTTTTTCTTTTTTTGTCTGTTTTTTTTATATTCTCAATGTTTTCCCATTAGCTTGACTCCACTACCCATGCTGCAGCAACATCTATGTCCTTCTTCCTGCCAATAAAGGAGGATTTTGTATCTAATTTCTTTATGCCATCTATCTGGATTCCTGAAGAGTCCTAGGTTCCCTACTATGTTCCTCAGACACCAAACTCACCAGCCTGTACCTTCTAACTTCCCGGCACCTGCTGCAACAGTTTCCTACTGTGGTTTACACCCTTGCTCCACGGAGCAGTGCAAGGGAGCAATATGTACTCCAGTGATCTTCCTTAACAGGAGAAACTAGAAAACCAAGAGCATCCCCACCAAGATTTTCCATCCCTTTGGCAAAAGGAGATGGATGCTGTGGGGGATGTAAAAAGGCAAGGTGCCCAGCAGAAGCAATGGGGTTTGTGCCTTCAAAGCTGCCAACATCCTCTGGCCTCGGGGACAGTGGAGTCTGTGGCACTTGGAAATAGAGTAACTCCTGATAGCTTACACACTAGTTTTGTAACATCAAGACTCACTTTACAACTGCAAAGACTAGAAAGCAGATTTTTAAACAATAAACTCAATTTCTGACCTTTACTGTGAAGCTCAGGAGCATCCTATAATAGGCTCTGTCAAATGCATGCGGTGCTGTAAGTAACACCCATCACACATTTGAGTGCTGTCATTTCCTGCTAACAAAGTTCTGGATCCTATATTACATTTAAAAATGTTTTGGTAATTTGCAAACATGAATTAGAATTCCTTAGGACTCCTTCAATGTCAAAGGGGTGGGCTTTTTTTGAAAACCTGTTCGTTGTAACTAGAAGTTTTTAAAGGTATTGTATGTCCCATTTTCAATATTTTCCAAAACTAAGCTTTTTTTTTTTTTTTCCCCCATTCTGCTCTGGAATATTATTTATTATAAATAAATAAATAAATTTCAACTTCACAGTTTCAGTTCACAGAAAGCTGAGAATTTAGCTTCTTGTCCTAAGTCAAAAAGAAAATGGTTTTAGTATTTCAAATTCTTGTGGCATGGGATGTCTTGCCATTTCTAGAAAAAGCAAGAATAACGTAATAACTTTTGTTTTTCAGATCGATAGCTCTCAACATGCAGTAATAACCAAGAAATGAAAACTCAGATCTTACTATTTTGCTTCTCATAAATACCTAGCATCCTTGAAAAATAGAAATTTCATTCATGCAGGTACCCTACATAGATAAAATGCACTGCTCAGTCTGTGTCATGATCAGTGACTTCAATAAACATGTCTAAGATGAAACAAACACTCAAGCCCATACCAGGCAACTGCTCAGGAAAAAAAGCTCCACATAATCCAGCTGAACACTATCTCCTAGGAAAGCAAAATTAGACTGAGTGCAGCTTACTTGCAGTGAGGTGAGAGTCATGAAACAATATCTCATTGACACAGAAAACCCTGATGTTATGGTGACATTTGTTACTGTCAGTATACATATACTTTCTACTAATAGCACCATGCAAAACTGGTCTGTGGATATCTTCAGCAGCAACAGAAATACAAACAATTACAATTATTAGAATTTATTATCTGCTGTCCTTTTGCAAAGGCAAGCCTGCAGTCTTCTAATGCAACTGCAATGACAAAGTCTTTTTCCTCCTAGCTGGAGCCAACAGAATTAGGAGCTAGGGCACAAGACATTTTGTAAAATCTGCTAACTCAATTGCTTGCTTAAGGGGCATAATCTCCAGGGAAGGATTTTAATTAGTTTGATTATTTTAACTACTGGCTTGCTATATTTATCTGTCTGTAAAAGTGGCAGATCGAAATATACAAATATAGTACCACTTTTTCTTTGCATGAATTTCATTTAAATATTTGTCAGGGTTTAGGGTCAGGGTGGCCACAAGTCACAAAATGGGTCAATGTTAGATGTTATTTAAGAGGAATAGGAGAATATTATCCCAGATTTGTACCATCATAGAAAGAAAAGCAAATGTCTGTGTTTACACTGTATTACACCTAGCAGGATACTACTACCTAATACATTAGTTGTATCTATACCAGCAATACTACTCACATATCTGTGTTGCTTCTGATATGCATATGAACAATAATCACCAGTCAACCAAAAACATGGCACCAGACAACAGTGTACAATGCCACATATATTAAAAAGTTGGATATATTTCAATGCATACTCCACAATATAATTGTATTCACATCTATTGTCACTATTATAAAACAATTACAGTAACTGCTCTGTCTTGGACACAGATGTTCTCTGTAACTCTTCTGTTCCGTTCTAATAAACCATATATTTGTCAACCTACTAATGTATATTTCAAGGTTTAGGATTACATTATGCTTACACAAAATCACACTTACAAATCCTAGGTATCATTTAAAAATATAATTATTGCAATAAGTGTATTTGCAACTATTTTATCACTAACTATATTTGCAATATAAGTATTGCAAATTTTGATTTTTTGCAAAATAATGGATGCTTTTTAGACTCAAGGTTTCTGACCTTAGAAGAGCTGGACTGTTGGGTTTTTTTCTTTTTGTCTTTAAGTGCATGTTCACTTCTGGAATAGTTTCCAGAGACTATTTAACAAGCATATCATCAAACAATTTTTGCACTGTGTAAAGACCACCACCAACACTCAACAAGGACTTTGTGCTGGGACTTCCATTTGTCTTCAGCTATACACTTCCTCTCCTTATTAACATGAACAGCAAATTCCACTCCTGTCTCAGAAATTAGTGACAGCAAACACAGTAGCAACTATTTGTTCTCAGAAAACACTTCTCTTCTGTGTGCCTCAAATTGTTCTGTGAAAAAAAAAATCCAATATGATTTAAACAAACAGCTTTGCTGTCATAGAGTACCTCATAAACTGTCAGAGTCAAGTAAGTACACTTTGCTCTGCTTCCTAATTAAAACAATTACTTAAAATATAGGGTCCTGGAAAATTCTAATTGATCTTTATTTCACTAGTTCTAGTCATTGCTATGCAACATCAATAGTACTTCTTTCTAAGAGATTTCCAAGAGATAGGCAGGAAGGAATACTATTTTCATAGAACCTCTGAATATATTTCTATACAGTCCTTCTTCCTCAGATATATTCAAGTCTTGTCTTCCTACAAGGCTTTGATTATGCCCATAGCAGGTTTCAGTGAACCTATGTTATTAATCACTACTACAGAGGCTGCCTATAGCAACTTAGAAATCTGGTTTTTCCTAACCTGATAGATTATGCACTGCCTCAATAGGCAAATATATATGACATAAATATGTGTGCCATGCATGTTTGTGTATGTGTTGGAAAGGATTATTTTCTCTCTTTTCTGTGAGTAGTGCTATAGTTGCTGATAAAAAACCAGTATAACAAAACATAATTATTAACTGGTGTTATGACAGGGAAAATTTGACAAACAATCTAACATGAAGGTAGATCTGAGGCTGATTCAGGGCTCCTTTTCACCTCACATTTTCCATAAATGTTAATGTGTCCAATGTTCAGAGACTGGATGTCAAGGGTGACAAACTAGGTAAATTTTTGGCCATAGTGAAGACAGTAGTTTTCCCCATACTCCTCTTAAAGACGTATTCAAATTTCAAAGTTATAAAAATTCCACAAAATCACTGGCAAAATGCCAGAAGGCTAGGAAGAAGAAGGTGTAGGAAAGGGAGAGAAGAATTTCCATGGCAAAACATCACAGAAGGTAAAGTTAGACACAAATTTGTATCTATGATCTACAAGCCCCAGAGCTTGTAGAGCTTCTCTGGAAACATGCTGAGCTGTAAGGCCTTACACAGCATTTGGGAAACAGGATCATCTAATTCAAACTGTGCACTTCATGTGGACGAACAACAAATAAGATGAATGATCCCAGCAATCTCCCATCTCTCAACAAGAGGAACAATTATCAAGATTTTTTGCCCATCAGTGCATGACTTCTAGACATATTTCTTTTGCAAATGTCTGTGAAAATAAGCTTTTAATATCTACTGATTTAAGAGAAATGACATTTATGATGACTGGTTTGGACCCAGATTACTTTAAAAGACTTTTCAATGGGTTTTCAGTATAGTTCAGTTTGCTAGAACAATTTTGAAAAAAAGCCTGAGACTTTATTCACTGTATTTTCTTCTTTTTACTAATGCTCCCAATCATCATTGAACTGAAAGGTAAATATATCATACTTTTTTTTTTATTGTTGTTGTTTGGTTAGGAATAAGCAATAAATTAAATGAGAATTTGTTGTTCTGTTTAAAATAATCAATGAAAATACTTTCATATTTTGAAAAGCTTTCAATTCTGACAGTGCTTTATTAAAGATCTGATGCTAACATATGCCTTAAAACGAAAATGGAGAGCATAACCATCTTGAAGTATTAAAGTTATTGGAAACAGTTCTATATTTCTTTCATTCATTTTTCATTTGAAGTGAATAAGAGCATCCAGCTTTTTTTTGATCCCAGACCACCACAGCTTGTCAAAAGTTCTGTCAAGATTTAGGCAACTTAAGAGCAACTCTTCTTTGACCATAGTTTCAATCCCAGTGGTGAAGCCAAGACAGGCAAACAAACAGAAAGGGGGTGGAGGTATGCAGTCAGCACTCAAATATCCACTTTGGTTTTCCGAAATGGTAAAGCATACAAAGCACCACTCATTAATAAGTTAATTATCTCACTACTTTGAAATGACTGTGTGTCCAATCTTTTGGCGCCACTTAGTCAATCTCTTCTACTCATGACTCCAAAAATCACAAACATGATATCAATAAGTAAGAGAACCAGCTTTCTTAAAAATACACACTCCCAAAAGACCATGCACATTCACACGCAAATCAGTCACTCTGACAAAGTGATGAATGGAAGTGACACACAAGAGAGATCAGTGTTTTAACTTCAAACTGACTATTCTTTTGGGGGTAGAAGATTATTAACTTATTATTCTCAAAAATTCCTCTTCAAAAAGTGAAACTGTAAAGGTGGCAAGTCCTCGCTTGTATTTGCCCTTCAAGAACAGGTGTGAGAGAGGGAATGAGACAGCTTCTGTCTGTCATGTACCGACAGAGATCTTTTCATCAAAGAATTTTATTATGACTCCAACATCATCAAAACAGTAAGCTTGCAGTTTTAACACTGAAAGCACTGTTTGCAAATTAGAAGAGGCTGATTTGGCATAAAGAAACCAGTAATGATTCTACAATTAAATTACAGCTGTAGGAGAATGCAAGAAAAGGGAGATGGAGGAATGGAGACATCAGAAAAGTAAAAACTTGTCATCAACCCAGAGCTGGAGTCACTGGAGGGGGAACCAAAAAATTGGTAATAGGTCTATAAAATTATAGGCTTAGGAGATGGGAAACCTAGCTTCTCCCACATGGTTAATTTGGAAAATGTATTAAAAATGGAAATTTCAAATTCCTTGTATTTATCTATAATGAACATTACTTTGCTTCAAAGGTATCAGATGATTGAGATGTTATGCTTTCGTGTTTTTTTCTGTCAATCCAAGTAGTAGAGCTTTCTCTTTTATCTTGTATTTCAGGTAGGTAATCTCCAGTACTGAAGTGGATAAACCTATCAACTCATTTCACATGCAGCACTGAAAAGTCATTAGATGCTAACAATTCATTACTCAGCTGGGAAAGATAAAACTAATGACAGATGAAATGCTCTCTTTCTTGTTATTAGTCCCCTGAGTCATCCAATTCTCCCTGTACCGCTCTTTATTTTTTGCCGCCTGCCTCTATATAACAAGCAATACTGTTGTTGCAGGTAGCTCCTGTGACTCATTCCTTGGGCTCACCCACCTGTGATTTGTGGGTGAGATGAGCTACTATGACAGTGCTTTCCCCTGAGGCCTCTTGCTATATCTGACCAGGTTACTGACACTGCCAGTCGGCTTTCCAGCAGTATTTTTAAATGTTTAAATATATAATTTCCCTCTTTTTACCAACTGTACTCCTAGTGGTAGTATATACTACTAGCAACATCTAGTCTTAAAAGTTTCCCAGGCAGAGGAGAAATAAGCATTTTCTGAGATCAGAAAAGACAATGAATAAAAATGGCATATGATGGCAATAATCTCTCTAAAAAATGGAAAAGTGCAATGACTGAAGATTGTGTGGATTGTATTTTCCTGGGAAAGGTAAATGAATCTTTTTCACTCTAACTCAGGAGATGCTAAAAAACCACCTTTGTACCGATCTCTTTCTCCTATTTTTTTTGGTTCAAGCTGTGACTGCTTTCCAAAATTATTGAGCCCTGCATCAGGAACAGCCAGTAACAACTAGTATGAACATGCTTTTCTTGAATACTTTTTATTCTTCCCCTGCGTGTATTCTTTAATTGAACTTATGTTTCTCATAGTTCTCCCCACTCCTTCAATAAAAATGCTAAACAGTGTCCCTCGTTCACACTTACACACCACTGAATTGGCACATTCTCCACATATTTTATTCATTGCCAAACATATCCAAGCATTATAAAACTTAAACTGCAATTAAGCATCATACTGATACTCTGTCACGACCATAAGACACCAATATAACACTACATTTGCCTTAATGAAATATCCACATTATGACTAGTTTATAAACCTTTCAGTACCAATACAGACCAACCTACCTGCCCACCCCACAAAGACCCCCAAAACAAACCTTCAACTCTTCCTTTTTCTATAAACTTTGAATGCTTCTTTCTGCTTCAAAGTGAACAGCAAAACTTTGGCTTTTACTTGCTGTCTCTCCTTAGTAAAAATAAAAATGATATTTTACAGCTCCTTCTAATCCCTATGATTCATATGTCAGGCTCACTACATTCATCATTTCAAGCAAATTTTTTCATCCATTTCCAGGCCTAATAGTGAACCATGTTCCAGATAAATTGCCTTCTTTTTATTCCTAATGCTCTAATCAGTGCTAGTAAACAAATGCACATGACAACCTTCATGCAATTATTGTTGACTGGCGAGATGGCTATATAAACTTTTTTCCTTCTCCAAAACATTTTTAAACCAGGGATACAACAACAACAAAAGCCCTTCTTTTGTTCAACAAAATGCATAATGACATAAGCAGGAGAGTTTGCTCTTTCTATTTTTTTCCTTGGAGCCTTTAACATTTCAAAGCAAAGCCACAACATACATCTGATGAATAACTTTATCAAGACTACACTGCAGGCATACAGAGGGTCCTGCATTACTGCAGCCTACTCAGCTAACAAACACTGTTTAAACATGTGCCTTCTGAAAACAGAGTGACCAGGACTGTAGTCATCAGCATTAATCATAGAAAGTGACTTAGATCCATAGGTAAGGATAATCAAAATTGTGACATTAAGCAGTCAAATTTCCTAAGAACCACACAGGAAACTACTTCAGTGTCATCTTCAAGCATAACTTTAGATGCCCAGATGTGTAGATTAAAGCTACTGAGAAAACGGTCTCAATCCTTCCTTCAAGAAACTCCCAGTTCACCTGACGTATAATCAGTTCAGTTCAAAGGTAGGTCAGGTTCTGCTAGAAGATACATTTTTGAACAATGCAATTTTAAAAACATAACCTCTGGCGTGATTTTCACACTCAAGATTATAACGTGAATGGGCATAAGGAAGATTATACTGTTCATAATAAAAATAGATTATTCCATTCACAAGGACAGGAGGGATGGTTTATACCATAGCATTGCTTATATACTTAAGCAGTCAAGACCAAAGCAAGACTACAAATTCCAGCAGGATTTCCATAAACAGTGACCAGTGCAGGACCTAAAATATATTCTAGAAAATCTGATTTTAGCCATTAGTGTACTAGGGTAAATAAGTATATTTGTCTGTTTTCTGCAAAGCTATCCTTGCAAATTCATCTATTTGTTGCATTCAATCTGAGCCTACTTGCAAGTAAAATTGTGGATGACTCAGCTTGAGGTGAACCATCACTACAAAGGCCATCTGCTACAGCACATTGTACATTCTCTCTGTTCAAAGACCTAATTGTACTTACCCTCACAAGCACTAGCTTAGATGAGGTAATTCAGTGAGACTCTTTAAAGGCTAGGGTTTTTTACAAAAAATATTTTTAGCTGAAATTGTAATAGCTGTACAGTATACGGCTATAACGGCCCCAGGAGGCAATGAGCTAGCGTCAGGATGAGTCAGTATAGAATTATGTTGAAAAAGCCACATGTAGTTATTTATTTCACATTTAAAAAAAAAAAAAAAAAAAAAAGAAGGAAAAGAAAAATTGAGACTGTAAGTATCTGTTCTGCAACCGTGAATGATGCAGATCTTGATGTCAAATAAGCTTTGAGTGCAATGAAGCCATTAGCTCATCAGACCCAAGAATGATTCTGGGGGGGTCTGATATTTCTTCTTACTTGTCATGACATATTAAAATACACTAGAGAAGTTCATTGATGAGCACAATAGGTTGCACGTCTGCAGGCTGCACAAGTAAAAGTCAAAGTAGTAAGCTCCCAATGCTGCACTTACACTGATTTTTTTTATGCTGAACCCCATTTGGAATTAGACAAGAATGCATTTTTCCCTCTCCAATGATTGTTTGTTTCTCTGTATAATAAGGCCCATCATTTCTGTTAAAGACTGTAATATATATTAAGTTGTTCACCATAGTTATTTGCATAAAAGGAGGTATAATTTTATGGAGTTCTTCATCAAAAGAACCCAATGAGGATTATTACCATCATTAATGCTAAACAGTTAGGAAAAATCTGTTGGCACTAAGGGATGAGGTACAGAACCAGGCTAGGTGCTAACAGCTCTGTTGTTACCCCCTTGTTTTCAGAAATTTTTATGTCGGCACATGGGACACACAGGAGCTCAGTCAAGGATTGGGCTTTTTTAGCAATCTATTTCACCTCCTGCTTGTAGGTTACTAGAATGATATTACTCAAATTTGTCTGCAATTCACCATCTCTAGTGAATCTACACCGTAGATAAATTTGCTGCATAAACTCATTCTGATACAATCCTAAATGTGGATACGGATATGAACAGTAATTAGCAAACACAAAATCAGAATCATCTATGTTGGAGAAGAACATCTACAGGTTTGTACTGTTTTTCACCCAGTAGCTTTCAAACTCATTTAAAGCATATTTTAATCAAGTAAAGACAACTTCTAAAAGATCTCAAGAAAGAAAGTGATAAAAAATGGTATGTTTGAATTCAAGCAGCTTGCTCATAAAAACAAATGTACAAATATCAACATCAAGCAACTTATTTGATGTCTATGAATATATAAAATATAAAGCAATGTAACTAATAACTTTTAGCAATTTCACAGGGTGAAACAATCCTTAGCTTAGCATTATTTGTGTTTTTCTGAAGCAGAACAATGTTTACAGCCTATATAAAATTACATATATCCGAAATGTTTCTCTGTGTGGATATTTTACTTGTAAAAACATTTAGGGAATGACTCAGTAAGTAAGATAATATAATCACATCATCCTATTTATTATAATCACAGAATTCTATTAAAAGTTTAAATTCATATACCATTCCCCAGGCTGATTTTGCTACTGTAGCCACCCTTAAATAGATATGGTCAGTAACTATACATTAAAAAAAATACTGCTCTTTGAACCAGTTTTTTACTTGCTGTTTTTAGAAGCAACACTATGAAATAAAAGTAAACAAAAGTAAAAATACCTCTCTTGCCCCTATAACAGCATAATTAAAATGCTAGCCAATACTACCCTATTCCTGCAGGCAATTTATGGACATCCATAATTTTGACACATTTTTTAATGGGCTCTTAAGGTCTTTTACAAGTGCTTGCAGGAACATGACTTAACTGTGGTAGACCTACTAATTTTGCTTCTCCCCACAAACAAATAATTGCAAAAAACCAGTTTTTATGGGACATAATCCTGAAGAGATGGCTGGGTATATGATACATGCTTTTATGCATAGACACACAGATATAAGCATATAGCTATATAAATGTATTATTTAACTGGAAAGCATCTGCTCTTGATTTGATCATTTTCACGTAACAGTACTATAGGCTGTTATTAAACACATTACAATGATTATCATCATGATCCTTAGACAATAATATTCCCAAGTTCCCTAGTAATCAATAGTTTTGAGTTCAAGCTGAAATCTCTTTAATACATATACACAAACTCCTAGCACATTAAAGGAAACCCAAAGGTTTGAATGGTTCAGCTTCCATCCAGGACAGAGAACTGACAGGAAAGTAGATTAATTGAACTAAAATGACAGTCGTGCTGTTCTGGTAGGGTTTTTTTAGTCATGTGTAGCAAAAATTACTGCCCTGGTGTTTGAGGAAGAAAATCTGCAAAGGGACAAAAATGAACTGTCTTATATTTTTTATTTCTCCTTGTAGCTGATAAAGTTAACACCTCAATACAGAAGCTGTTATCAGTTACTACTATGTATTATTGTACATGTACTATTCTAACAAAACCTTAAAAAAGTATGATGTCTATTCCACTAAAGAAATCTCATTTTTGTAAATCATGAGTTCTGCTATACAAATAACCACAGTCTGTCTAATTCTAAATGCATAGCACACAAGGTAAGGCAGAGAATAACAATTAATATGGATCATTTAATAGGATGATAAAGTAGGTTCAACAATGGCATCTATTTCAAATGAACTCCATAGTCATTGGTAGCACAAAAAGACACATATCCACATATATAAATGCATAATTTTTTATAAAAGTATGTAAATAAATGAATAAATATATTATACAAGTTAAATGGACAGATTTTTGTGCATATGAAAATATTGACTTGGATTAGCTATAAAGTTTAGAGCTGTCTTATAAATCACCACAGACATCTCAGTCTTAGCTTCTTAGGCACAGGCAGCCAGCTACAAAAGCAGATCACAAATGTAATAAATGTCTACAGCCACAATTTAGTATCAGTTGCAGAGTGTAATGATGACTTTCCTTTTGTGTGGCTGCTGTGGTAGTTCTTAACTTCATGAACTGGCCTATACGCTAAACTCATACTTGCCATGAAAACAGGTTAAAAATCTGGTCTGAAATGGAGAAATTCTGCAATAAAAATGTTGCCATCTTCAGATAACTGACTTTTTAAAGTAAATTAAGTATTCCTTTCATTTAATTTACAGGACAAAACCATCTCTGCATAAGCTCACTCCAGTGTGAGAGAAGCATAAAAGATTTCAGTAATTTAAGTATTCAAAGGATAGTCAATGTCTACGCAAGACCAGATGACTGTAAATTCCACATAGTACTCCTCTAAAAGTATTTTCATTTAAGCAAGGTAGAGTGGAAACTTTAAATAGTATGAAATGCACTTTGACTCTTACCAGAAAAGACACTGGGGATCTTGGAAAGAAAACTTTTGACTGTACGAATAGGAATCCCATTTTTCTCATCTTGCATGCGGGCTATGACGTCTTCCATCTGAACACAGAGAAAAAAAATAGAAAAGAAAGAAAGAATAAAGAAATCTAGAATTATTTCCTAAAATATAATCTCCAAGAAATCCTAGACAATTTCTCAGAATGACAGGTCCACTCTTGCTATTTCTTTTCTAACTGATAATTTATATTCTGTATTTTCGTTGAACAGGCTAAAAAAACGCAAGTTATTAATGGACAACAGAAAAAAAATGTATGTGCCTAAAGTCTCTTGAGAAAGAAATACCAAGGCAGAACAAAGTTTAAGAAAGTTAAAGTAGTTAAAAGTAGTTAAAAGAAGCAGTTAAAAATAATTGCTGGACACAAAACTTGATGTTTTGATTGTACTGGTACCGCACCACCTATAAAAGATAAGTAGACTCCTAAAGGCTGCTCAAAACAAAAGATAGAGCTTTTAAGTTCAAAGCAAAAAATGCTTCTTTTCTTTTGAGAAGAGAAAAAAAAACCCAAAAAACCAACATGATGTAATTTTGCATCCCTAGAGACAGCAGAGCCAGAAAAAAGGTATCTTTTTTGTAGACAATGGTGTGGATATAAAAATGTTTAGAATCACTTGGCTGTATTTTTTATATATTTTTACATCAATTCATTTTTTTCAAACTCAATTTTTGCAGCCTAATTTGGCCCATGCATTTTATAAATTACACCCAACCCAAAGGTTCACTTTCCTGTGAACTATGAACAGCAGGCCCTTTTATTAGAAAACACAGAGAATATTTAGGTTGCGTCTCTGGCTGACAATGCCATTTTTTATTCTTGCATATTTAGTAATTGAAGTTTATGAATTAGACACCTTCCATCTTTCCTCAAATATCTAACCTCAAAATGTTGAATGCTATTCTGATAAAATGAATTACAACTATCCTTACTTTTTCCTTAAATCATGAACATCTTTTATGTGAAAAACCCTGTGTGACAGAGGATTTTATATTTTTTTATTAGTCAAATCTCAAAAAATATTTCTATCCCACCTCTGTCCACCCAATAGGTTTCCAAAGAATTCATTAAAAGTTTCTAGCTGACTTATGTTGAGAAAAGATACTAATAGACAAAATTCTGTTATACACCTCTTTTTCACAGAAGTCAGATGACCCAAATCAGCAAATAGCAAATCAGAATTAGTTGCAACTGTGCAGTAATTGGCCCGAAGGGGGATTGGGCACCATTGCCCAACATAGAGTGGGGAAAGGGAGCTGGGGTCACCAGTGGTGAATGTAGGAAAAAAAGAAAAAAAAAACCATACCAAAAAAAGAAAACAAAAATCAATTAGCTTGACTACTCATGAAAAATCTATTTATACAGAATCTGGAGGTTCACATGGTCCCTGTGCTTATGGAACACACATTAACAACGTAAGGAACACAAATCCCATGGCATAGTCCAAAACAGAAAGTAGATATTGTTAGCAAGATGAGTCTTCCACAGAATTAAGAAAAGTTTAAATGTAACAGAAAAGAACCAGTGTTCATTGTAATGACTTTCATTTGACATGGAATTTAATTATTGAAATAAGAAAGGCTATTAATAATGTTCTGAAGAAATTGTAGACAAACTGTTGTCTAGAAAATGGAATCCATCCCTACATTAGCTCTGGGGGAGTTCTCTGGTTTTGATTAGCAAAGTGAGCTCTAGGATGTCTGCACTGCAAAATTACACCCTGCCCTGCATGTCCGGCTCAGATCATTGTCCTGTGTCAGAAGCAAACACCCTCTGTGCAAAAGGCAGCTCACACTCCAGACAGCATCATTGTGAACTACCTAGTAAATTCGGTGTACAAAGATTATTGCATAAGTGAGTGAGAATGTTTTGAAACAAGATCCAACACAACAGCAGACTCCTAATCAATTACAATTGACCTGGGATTCTGTATGGTTTTTGTTAGATTACAGAATTCGTATTTGTCTTGTCCCTTTTTGCACACAAATCTAACAGGTCACTTGTATTTTGTGGCCATTTTAAATCTTAACTATAAGAACTCCAGAAAATAAAGGGCAGTTTAAAAAAAAAAAGCTTCGATTAAAGATTCAAAACCATCTAATCCAACATATGCAGGTGCAAAGTTTAACTTTCAATATACGTAGTCTCTACTTCTGTTTTAGCTGCATTGAATTCAGCAAATGTGTAATCTCTTCCACTTAAAACCATCTTGTTTAATAATACTTGGGAAGCAGCACTCAAGGCACTTCTCTGTCATCATTCATCAGCAATGACCTAAGACAATGATAAGGGCAAAACAGTTTAATTAGAATGATGAAAGAAAATCTGCATCTAATTTTGCTCAGTAAGTCTAACCTGGGAAACACAAGATGCTCTTTGATACACCTTTTCTTCCTGATGTATCATTGTTTGCTTCTGAGTCACCTGACCTGATGCTCAAAAGTGAAATACAAGCTCCTTCACCTCAGAACTGGGCTTTCACAGTTCTTATGTGCTTACCTGGCTAAATCTGACTGTCTCTGATCATGCAATAGGATCTTTTTTAGCCCTAAGTCTTCTCATAGAACTCAGAGAAAAAAAATCCATAAACAATAACTGCCTCCTGATCAGTCTGCAAATGAAGATAGATGTGTTTGAGAAAAGGAAGCTGTATAATCACAACTTTTAGCTCTTCCATCACCGTTATACATAATTAACAGGGACAGTGTAGCTAGAAGGAAGTTCACTGTGCAGCAAGGACTCTACAGAAGCATTTCTAAATAAGTGTATACTTCAAAAAAAATGCCATTTGTTTACCAGTGAGGCAATTCTAATCCTGACAAAAAGAACAGTGAGTTCTGCATCACTTCTGATGTATAGGCAACTCAGACTAAACTTATTAATATTTAAAACTTCATTCATCTTGTGAAGATAATTTGCAGCCTTCATCTTGACATGTAAGGATTCTATGAAAGCTACTTCAAAGACTACTTCTGTGACAACAGCGATGATGTATCTTATATGAAGAAGTAAAAAGTAAGAAGATAGTGATATCCTGTAATAGAATGCCTACAGGATATAGGAGCCTTTGTCTACTGATGACCACTGACTCTGCTCCAAATGCCCTGGGAGCTGGGCGTGAAGTCACGCGTGTCTTATCTCAGGGGCAGAAGCCATAGAGAACTAACAAGCCCACAGAATCAGTGGTATCCGGCCATAAGGAAGAGAGTAAAAGTTATCAAATGGGAAGTGAAGGTGATGGTTAACAGTCATGCATATTACTAGAAGTCCAGTGAAAGACTACGCTTATTAGGCTTCTCTTCTTTGATACAATCAGAAGATGTTTCTGCCATACAGGGTACTCTTCACCTCTTCTGTCTTTAATCATCAGTCACTACAGAAAGGTATCTGTCTTTCTCCATTATTGTCAGTGGAAGTCTTGACAACAAACCAGGAGTAGTATCCTTTAGGTGCTTATAGCTAGGTGAAATGAATATGACTCTTCGAAGCAGAATTTTTACCATTCCTTTGATTTCAGTGCCATGTGGTTTGGAAGAACCCCGCTCTTTTAATTTTGAAATCTAAATAAAAACTTCATTCCTAATCATCCACACATCTTACAAAAAAATATCTCCTTGCACCATAATTCAGCATCACAGCTTCTTAAGAAGTGGGTTGGGTTTTTTTAATTAATTCAAAGACAACAGAAGTAGAAAGCTCAAAAAGTCAGTCAGTGCAGGACAGGAGTTTTTTATTCCCTTAAAAGTAAGCTTAAATCCGCTCCACAGAAAGATGGTCACTAAATACAAGGATTCCAAGACTAGAAAAAGAAAGAAGTTGTCTGGAACTAAGCTGAAGTTCAAGAAATACATGGTAAAATCTTGAAGCCTTGTCCTGCTTACACATCTATATATACCTCAGTTTGATTTCTGTTAACTAAAATAAATTTCAGTGCCAGGGAATTAAAAGTATACCCAGGAATACTAGGGTGAAGCTAAAAATAATTTTGTACTTGGTTATCGTACCTCAGAATAGGGAATTGCTCTTATGTTGAGTGTACTGGGGTCCACCCACACTACAGCTTTGTTAGCTTTACTAAAATCTTTCTTCTTCATTTTACACAAATGCAGGGGTGGAATAACCCAGTGGAACTAACTACAAACCTCATCTAAACTTGTTAATGAAGTACAAGTTACACTATGTAATAATTTCTTACATTCTACAGCAAGTTTCCCTAGACGTTTTTCCCCTCCCTACTTTAACAGATGACAAAGTCAGAGGTCATTAGTGCAGTTGGCCAGCAGGCTGCAGGAGGTTTTCCTTAGCCAGCCCCCTGTGCAGAGATGTACATAAAGCAACATGGGCTGAACAAAGCCGGCAGGGTTAGAGAAAGTTGCAGCGTTCCTTAGAAGGTAGTGGCCTTTTTTTTTTTTCCCCTGTTTTCCAACACATGGTAACTATACAGAATAGTAGATACAGTCTTATCTTGTTAGTATGATAATGAATTGTCTGTAATTGGTCTTGCTTTCAACAGCACTCCTCTCTTGCAACTCCACTGTACTGCATATGCTGTGTCTCACACACTGCCACTTTACTCTACAAATTTTCTGTTGAGACCTCCATCAGCTAAAAAGCCTGCAATTACAGGATACAGGAAATTTGTAAGAAAGTATTTTGTTGTGATTCACTGAGGAAAAAAAGTCTGTTTATTCACATGGACAGCTAAATTACCTCATCGAAGTTACACTTTAGGAGCCTCAGACTCTCCATCTTCCCATGAGAGCTGCTCTTTGCCTGGACTACACATGCCAAAAATCACTGCAATATCCTCCCTTTAATTGAATCATCACAGTGCCACTTGAGCACTGCCCAACTCAGTGAACCAGGGGACTTTGTTCAGCTAGGCAAGCTGGATCACAGAGAAGAAAACAGCAACTACAAATCCTGGGAGGCTGCACTGACAAGCACAGATACAGGCAAACTGATTGCCAGATAAAATATTTCAGTGTTGCTCACCAAACTAAAGCAAATCATCTCAGGTCAGGAGTGCTGACAACTCCTTTTTTTTAAATCAAGTGTGTAGAAAAGAGATGGTGTGACATCTCTGTATAAAAGAATTTATCATTTTCCATTTAATGCAGACTAGGGTTATTTCAACTCTTCATTCCTGCTTGGGATCAAAACAAAGTTTAAAGCATTCACAAGTCCACATAAATACATTTAGATTTTTGACAAAAGTACAACATTGAAAGATGGCTTAAAACATGCAAGGTTAACCAAACTGTTATGGTTATGTCATGGCAGTCATGCATTAATTATCTGATCTTGATGGAAAAAAAGTCTGTCAGGAGTTCTTGTAAGTCAGCAAATTGCTGTTCCACTCCACCAAGACAGGGAACTGCCCCAAGTACTCCCTGATGAACATTAAAGAATAATTTTCTCAATTAAAAGAATGCACAAATGACTGGTCTCATCATTTTCAGAACTTCTGTTTGCTGAAGAAATTATCTGACACCATAAAATCAAATGGCAAATCAACACAAAAGATTCCAATCATATTAAATGGATGCAACAGAGACAGTCTGAAGAGCCTAATTTATTACATATACCTATGATGCTGAAATCTCTGGCCTATGTTCCTTTCCTTCTGCTGTATGAAGTCACTGATGTGAGCCAATAGTTCATACTCTGTACTCAAAACAGCATACTTGTGGAGAGCCAAAGATGTTCTGGCTTCACATGTAGCACAAAACTCCATATTGAAGCATTATCTGCCATCACTCTTATGTCTTACTTTTACTGTAACTTACTTTATTACTTACTATTACTGTTTGTAATTATTAATTTGTGAATTTCTAATTAACCTATTTGCCCTATTTATCCAAACTGTCAGATGTAGCAAATAGGTAATGTTCCAAACTGATTGTAAAACAAAGGTAGTACCACATATACTAGCAGCCAGTATTTACACTAAATGATTGCATTTAAGCTTCTATCATTTGTTAAGAATAATTCAGATTATTTTCAATTTATTTGGAAATCGATGCCAGTTCCATGCAATTAATTGTAGACCTGATTTAGAATGGTGCTTCTGGAATGACAATTCCAAGCATGCATTTGTGTTACTTATTCATCTAAAATGCTTACTCAACAAAACCAGCACTTCATTTTAAAAGTGCTTGTAGTTTATTACAAATCATAAAAGTAGTTCTTTTGCTTCTGATTTGTCCTGGTTTGAGTGAGAACAGAATTAATTCTGTTCAGTGATTTTACTTCTCAGCTCAGTTCTTCTAACTGCACTGTCTGAAGTTAGCAGCCTGTTCTCACACACAGTATCTGCTTCTAGCAGTGATAACACCTCATGTTTAAAGTTAATACCAAGGATTGGTGTGCAGACCAAGGCCACTGCTGGATCTTGTGTACCACATTGGGGGGGTGCAGAAAGTGAAAGG
>WTSP01014289.1:66650-78106 GCA_025331215.1 Actenoides lindsayi | reverse complement strand
CACGGGTCCAATAAAGTAGAACATGATGGCAACTCATATTGAGTCCTGATCATTGTTCCCAGGCCTTTTCCCGACACCAGTCCGTGGTAGTAATTTTAAACATCAAGTGTCATCACTGCTAGAAGCTGACACTGTCTGCAAAAATATGCTGTTAACTTCAGAAAGTGCAGTTAGTTAGAAGAGCTGAGCTGAAAAGTAAAATCACTGAACAGAATGAGTTCTGTTCTCACTCAAACCAGGACATTCAAACCCTTATTCCATACCATTTACGTCACTGGGTTATCATTTCTTTCTACAGAAAAGTTCATTTAGTTCATGACTGTAGATCTGCAGCTATCATAAGAGTCTCTCAGGGTAGGGAAGATGGAATTCATCACAGTTTGTGCCCACAGGTTGCAGGTCCATCTCATGAGGTTACTGAATGCCATTCAATGAAGCTATCTCCTGTCATCACCATGATGTTATCCTGAAAGACACTTATTGAATACTGTTAATGTTATCGAATTAATATACAGCTTTGAATCGAGTATTTCCACCCAGTGTTAAATTTCCTTGAGGTACACATTGTACTTCACCATCTTTCATCATCACCCAGCAAGTACTTCCAGGTCCTTGAGTGAATGCAGGCTTACGAGTGGCTTTTGCTTTGCCCAAAGCAGGAAATCCCCAGAGTTTTCCCCAACAGATTCCTTTCATATACTACAGGGACCTTATCCCCTTCTCCTGTGTGCAAAGGGTCTGACTGAGTAGGACTGTCTCTCCCTTATTCCTTTTCTCTTCCCATTTGGGGAGGGAGGGGGGTTAACAGAGAGCATCTGTTATAGGTCTAAGGGGCCACCCTGACCCTAAACCATGACATCATTCCATCCCCTTGCCCATTTTAAGCAGTTATACCAAATTCTGGATATCAATACCTGGAGAAACAGAGAGTCCTAGGGACAATGAATGAACATGCACTTACAGATACACAGCTCAGCTACTAGAAAAGAAGCAGTATCCACTTTTCAACAGTGCTGAACTATCTGATAACAAAGTTGGTGAAAATAAATCCCTTATTAGATATATTCTCTCAAAGGCAAAAAAAAAAAAGCACAATCTTCATGTAAAGTTTGCCAAAATCACAGAGAATATGCAAAATCAGTTAAGTCATTGGCCACTCAGATATTCATAACTACTAAGAATTATCTACAAAGGTACTTCACATTGTTTTATTTGAAAGAGAGAGTATCTGAGGGAAACACAGTTTCAGAAATAAAAATGCTGAAAACAAATCAAATACATGGTCTGCTGAAACATAATTTAGTTCACCTCTTTTTAATACTTTTTGGAAGAAGGATAACTTAAAATCATACTATGAACTCCTGTGATTAACCTGTAGTCATGTGGCCTGCTTGGAAACTACAACTGTCAGTGATTCCTAGATAAAGAACGGACAAAGTTTAATCGTAAAACTGTACAATATTGAATGGAAAATCTTGAAAACACCATACAGTACATTCTGTAGGTAGTGATTTATGCCAATAAGTTGTTATTTTTTCTCCCAGGGATTGCTAATGTAGAGCTACTGGTTTGGTGCACCAGCATGTCACACAGTAAGACTTTAGTTCTCTGCCTCATACACTGGGTAAACTGAAGATCTCCCAGTAACCATACATTTCCACCACCACTCAACAGTTACACCAGATTTATTCTTCCTGTGCCGTCTTTGGATATGCTGAACTGGAAACATTTAATTAATATTGCATATCACAAACAAACAAAAAGAGTGCTTTTATATTCTGATTCACAAAAATAGTGCAAGTTTGCTTCTCTCAGTACACCTTTTGAAGAATTCAGCATGTCAGAACTATGTCAGCAAACCCGTAACACAGCATGGGCTGTTACTTCCATTTTTTCCATTTAAATGTCTCGCCTAAGATTCCTACTTCTAAGCTTACAGGACATACATACAGTTCACTGCATGTGCATTAATGCTATATGGCCGGACAGTGAACAGCAGACTGAAGCAAATTCTAAAAGATACTCAACTGCTATTACAGAAAAACTATATCATTTGGGGGGAATATATCATATTGATTCAGATTTAGAATCAAGAAATGTTTATAGAATATGCTAAGCTAACTGTACAAAAAAATTGTGTAGGTGGCAATTACAGTTCCCTGGCTTCATGAAAATATAATTTCAAACAATAAAAAACCTTATTAGGTAAGAACAAAATTTGTATTTTTTAAATTAACCACTTGAAAAATAATTTAAATATTCTTTAAAAGTGGTTCATACTATTAATACTTCATAATTTATTCTTAATCTGGCCTTTCCAAGCCAAGATCTATTTTATGTATTTAGGAAATGTCACAATCAGACACAGAAAATATAAAAATCTATGCACTCATGCAAAATTTACCACTTTAACTGAATACTTTTCTTGTTTAAATTCCAGATAGATAATGAAAAGGATTTCAGTTTATTTATTTGTTTTTCTTGGAACTTAGAAATTATTAAATAGAATTAGAAATACAATTTTCTCAAACCTTGAACGCTAGTGTCGCACAACCAAACCAGAGCAAGCTTATCCAAAGGAGTTTAAAAATATATTCAGATGGTGAAATTGCAAAATCACTGAAGAGAATGGTCATTTTTGAAATTGTATCTCTGCTTTCAATAAAATTCTTATTTCCATCACAGGTGTGAAACTTTGGTTAGAATGACAGAGGAAAAGGAAGCATCACTATTATGGATACTTTAGAAAGAAATACAGCATGCTAAAGGGTGTCTTTACATTAATATGGATGTATTTACATTAAGGACGTATTTACATTAATAGAGGGATTTCTGTAAGAATCCTTCTTAAATAAAATATGAATTTTTAAAGCAGCTAAAACTACATATAATATTTACTGTCAGGTCATGACTTCAGGTTCTAAACTGTGCTACCTGAGACAGAAATAATATTTCTTAGGCAAAATACATATTTTTAAAATACAGTCTTTCAAAGCTGAGATGTTTTCTGAGTTGTACAGATCTTTTGTTGTATGATTGCCCTCATGTTAAAAAATTAGGTCATATGTATATTTCAGAAACAGACAAGCTGAACTTGAAACCTGACCTCTGATATATTCCAAGTGGACTTCTCAAAGCAATATTACAAAAATGTTCAAAAACTTTGGATTTTATTTTTTTTTTTTCAAGAAGGAACAAAAGCAAAATGTCAAAATAGAACAGAAGAAAACCAACAAAATAGAACAGATTCTTGTACCCTGGTCAATATACAGGCTAAGATTTTAAAGAAGAAAACACCAACACACATTTTTCTTAGAGGTGCAAAACAAGGACTAAGTTGGCTTATACATAGCTAGCTTGGATACAAAAATGAAAGGCTGCTAATGACATATTTTGCCTTCATAAAAAACACTGACTAAAATATTAGCTATACAATATAGCAGAGTCACAATATATTCATCTACCTAAAAAAAACCCCAAAAGTTACATTCCTCAGGAGAATACTTATGTTTACCAAAATACTGTCATTTAATTCTGAAGTCCACAAAACCAGATGTTTTCTAAATTGGTACTGCTTTCTTACGTCATCTGTTACTAATGGGTTTAAATCTAAATTTGTCTGGTTGGAATCTCTTTTCCTCACTTGTCAGATGATTCCAAACATTACAAAGCCACATCACAGCAGCAGATCAGTTTAGAAGCAACTATTGCCAAGAAAGGAGGAGACCTTTTTAAAAAAAATACAGTATCATTACCCTTCAAATGCTGAAAGAGGGAAGTATTAATGACAAGAAATGTTTAAAATTACATTAACAGAAATAACACTTCATGCTAAACGATGATAGTAAAATGGAATACATTTTTAGAAAATGAGTCTACATATATTCTGGGGTTCTCTAACCTGCTCTGGACAATAGCTGTCAAGAAAGCAGATCAAAGCACAGGATTACTCCTCCACTAACAAAGAAACTGCAAGGAGTATTTATATCATAGAATCACAGAGTAGCTTGGGTTGGAAGGGGCCTCCAAAGGTTACCTAGTCCAACTGCCCTGAGATAAGCAGGAATATCTTCAACTAGATGAATTTGCTCAGAGGCCTGTCCAGCTGGACCCTGAATGTTTCCAGGAATGCAGCATCTACCACCTCTCTGGGCCACCTGTTTCAGTGTTTCACCAACATATGGAGAAGACTAAAGCCTAAGTAGTTTGGTGATTTCTGCGTTGCTTTCTGCCTTGTGTCAGGGGAAGACTGAAGGCAGCAAGCTGGTCTTCTGCTAATATTTGAGCATCCAGGGAATTGAGATACTGTATAAACCCTGGATTTTTAGCTTTCTTGGTCCTTGCTCTGAGGCATTAAACTCCACTAAACACATACAACTGCTATCATCAAAGCAGATTTTATCAGTAACTTTTAAATTATGCTCTTATAAAAAAAGCTGTTCTTAATAATTGTATTACAGTATGGTAAGCTTTCAGTATCAATTATATCTGGCATTTAAAAAAAATGGGCTGCTGATGTAATACCGTAATATAGCATTATATGACAGATGGATTGGTTTCACAGTAGTCTATTCATCCTCTGTTACACAACTTCCTTGAAAACAAATATTTTATCTAGTCTGAACAGACAGAAACTAGACAGTCATGGATATTATGGCTATGTTGATTCTTAAGGCATGCCTAATTCACCACCCATATTCACTTTAAGAACAATGTAAACGAAAGGAAAACAAATTACTAAAGGATTGATCTGCCAAGTGAACAACACAGAAAACGAATAGATAAAGTCCACAGAAAATACAATCATGGTACTTTCTATATGGAAAATAACATACCAAGAATAAATAGTGGAATAAATGAAACAGAGCATTTAACCATTTTCCATACAAATTTAGCTACCACCATTCCAATAACACCAGTATGTTTTTTCTCCTCATTAAAAATCTTATCGTCTTTGAGCCAGTAGACATTCCAGGCCTGTTCATCTTTTTACTACATTTGAGAACATCACAAACACACACTAGGAATTGTCATGCTAAAAGCAAACCTACCCAATACAGATCTTGGTAGTATCAAGATGGGAACTGTAGTGCAAACTATAGGTCAATGTAAGACAAGCAAAGCATATGAATCTTACCCTGCCCTTCAGTGACAAAATGAGGAATTTCTCCATGTCTCCAAGCAACATTTTTTCATCTCTCATTATGAAGAGATCCTGTCATCTCTCAGGACATGACAAAAATTTAAGAAAAACAGGTCTTAAGTGTTCTTATTCAGCAAGAAATAATAAAAAAGAAGCTCTACACATATATATATATTAATATTAGGATCTATGTGGAAGGTAAAAGCTCTATTTTTTTTTCTCAATAGGTTCTACAGTTTTGAAATGTCTTCTATTTTGAATGGAAAAAAACCAAACCACAAAATGTATTTCCTATGAAATAAAATTATGAAGACAAGTAGTTCAAACAACTTTATTTGGAAAAAAAAAAAAAAAAAAAGCAAGCTATTTCCTTTATCTATTATGGAAGAATATAATTAAATGAGCAAATAAAACAATGAAAGTTATTTTGCAAGGAATGCCAAAATTGCCACCATTTGATTCATAATTTATTAACAGAGAAAACTATTATATGATTCTAGCTATATCAGCCTGATTCTATTTCCTAAGACATTTGGTATTGACAAAATTCTGGCATTCTACTTAAAATTACTAAAATCATAGTGAAAGTAACTTGATTAAGAGAATGTAGTCCATTTCTTCCAAATAATTGCTAAAGGAAGCAAAGAGTCAGAATTTTGATAAGGGTTTTTGATTCTACACAATGAATAAACAAAACAGAAATGAAAGTTGCTTGTTTAAAAATGAAAGCTAAGTTATCCATACTCTTTTATCGAAGCAGGTTTTCCCAGAACCTCTGATTCAAGTGCAATAGTGCCAGTCCATCAAACTCCATTAGAACATCTAATTCCATCATATGTAGTTACCTCATGCACACAGGCTGACTTCTAGGCTTTATCTCTTAAAATTAAACTTACTTGATTTCCAGAAGCCCTGCCCTTCTCCACCCATTGAAAAAGGACCTAGGTTTTATCACTGCTGCTCTACATAACTGTATTTTCACAAGGATCCTCTACCTTGTGTTTGGTACAGGAGCAATTTCAATAAAGCCTTATTCGTCAAGGTACTTAAACAGTTGGTAAACTTCAGGGCTGAAATTGTCTAAGAAAATGAAAGTAAATACCTAACTCACATTAAAAAAACAGTAGACTGACATATCAAAAGACAGCGGGTGAGACAGTGAAGAGTATATATGTTCCACTGCTTTGTGAAATAGAAGCCCATTTCAAGGTGATATTTCCTACTTTGTATTTTTTTAATTTTTTTTTATAATTAGCAAAATTAGAGTACATTTTGTGATACTTTCTTTCAGTTCTATGTAGCAATTACTACATCAGCTCTAGCACTCCACGGGACTTCTGAAAGGATTAAGGAAATTAAAACTGACTATTTCCCTCTGTCTTATTTTTTGTTTTGTTTTGTTTTAAAAACATTAATTTCTCTTATGAAATCATTATATTTTACTAATCTAACTATACTTTAATTTCCTTGGAGACAAAGCAAGCAATTTCATTTTAAATGGCTATTTTACCATCAAAACACCATATTTTGAATTCTGATTATTTAGATACTTTAAAGCAAATGTATTTGTCCAATTTAGTCATAGTTTGACATTTACTGTATCTACATTTTATTTTCCTTTGCAGTCATATTCCTTTTGATTAAACATATTCTGTCTTCATTGTCAAATCATGTTTGTGCCATAAAAAAGTAGAGCAGCAGTCACTAATATATTTGGAATACGTGAGCTCTAAAAATTGTGAATGATGGTTATAAAACCATTTGTTTAGTCTATCAGATACACAATAAGGAAAGGAAATATTATTTTGTTATTCAGTATTCACAGCTTTAGTATATTCACATACTATTATATGTATAGAATTAGATGAGAATAATATTAAAATCAGACACACTGTAATTTAGAACCAAAAACTGAAATTGGATTTGAGTGAATTAACAATAAAATTAATATTAAAAAATATTTATAAAAAATTTTAAAATCACAATTAAAGCCCACAAATTAATTTGTGCAATTATTTTTTTCTCTGGAAAAAATTTAGGCAAACACTGCATGACAGAATTAAGTGACAAATGGTATTTTTTGGCCAAATTTTATTTTGCCAGGACAAACTCGTTCTAGGAATCCATTACGGTAAACAGAATACATGACACGGTGCATAATGGAAGTCTGTATGACATTCACACCTTTCTATCAGCCACAGGGTTGGACAAGACATCTCAACTGATTAATTTGAAGAGGTGGAAGAGTCAGTATCTCTGTACTAGATCCAGCTGGATCAAACTGGTAACTTCAACATGGGTCCTTGGATCATAGGTTTCATAGAAAGTTACCCTCAGAACAGAGAAGCTTGATTGTAATTAAGCCATTTCTCACTCAAAAAAATCCCAGCTCTTTTTGAAGAGCATTTTTTCCATCACCGGTTTATCCATTTTACCAGTTCAAAGGATGGAAAGTAATAGGGTTTAACAACCAAAGCATAACTTCAGATAGTCCTGTATCTATGCTAGGGAGCATTTAGAAGGCCTCATCTCGCACTCCAGATATATTAAAGATGAGTAATACCTAGAAGAAGTGGGATACTTACTGGAAGGAAAAAAACCCAACGTATTTCCCTATACAGAGGGATTATCGAGAAAGAGAAATCAACACTAATTAATTAAAATATAATAAATAGAGGTAGTCTTCAAGCACCTAACCCTTCCAAGAAAAATACAGAGATTCCTACTCTTGGCTGAAAAGTGTGAATACAAGCAAAATTAAGGGGCTGCAGATGATGTGCACAAATACAGTAAACCATAATTCTGTTCTGATGAATTGCTTCAAACAAGGTGGGAGGAAAGTACAATACCTAAACACATCAACAGTGATAAGATTCCTCTGGCATTTAGAAAAAACAGAGCAAGCTGCATTTTAGCAATCACTTGACTAGGACTTGGAATCCTTCTATCCTTGGCTATCTTCCCCACTTTGCCTCCAGCTGACCTTTGGTAAATCACTGTAACCTCCTGTGGCCGAGACATGACTTAGGAAACAAACATAAACTAAATGACTTTTGAAATACTGTTGATCTGTTGGAGCATAGTAACAATAGATAAAATTAAAGCATTCTGATTTTCAACAGCCTGGAGTTTCTTTCAGTTCCAGAAAGCTGAAGAGTCATAAATTTTTTTCCCGACCTTATCTCTTAGAGGCATGAATCAAAGCCTACTGTAGTCACTGAAGGCATTTCCTTTGATATCTTGGGAATAAATCCTAGTATCTCTAGGCACCAGGCTTCTAAATATTAACTACTTCATGACTGTCACAGCATATCTCCTCTTTTCCTATCAAAAGCTGAACTACTTATAAAGTTCCAGTAATTAAATTTAAGAGGTTGCATGCCATCTGTAAATCCGCAACACTGAATCATTTTTTATGGTCCTGCTTGACAACTAACTTAATATCTTGGATGGTAGATGTCTCAAGTGCATTTAATGTATTAGACATGACTGAGAAGTTCATTATTCTGAAGGAGATGTTTAGAGACATACTTGTTTACCGTATACCTTTTTGTTCCATCTTTATCATTTGTTGTACTGCATTGTGTCTCAAGAAAAACATGAGGATAAACTCAAACACTGATACCACTTTAAATGGCTTTTATGTGTTAGACAAAGCAAAAAGACAACAGGAAATACTGAGGAGGAGATGGGAAAGATCTGTTTTCATTACCTTTTTATGTCTTTTGAAACTTAGAAATGCAATTCCATTCTGTATTGATTTGCATTTTAGTTTATGGTCACCATATACACTCATCTCAGAATTTATTTCTTGGTACAAAATTGTACTTAAAGATAATTAGGATCTTTGAGGTCTAATACTGAAAACTGCACTTACAAAAATATTCACTGTCTTATAACATTTGCTGACACATCCATACACCTCTGTATTTTTGAAACTTATTTTAAAATAAAACTCTATTTAAAGATAAAAAATTCTCCTTTGGATATGAGTTGTAAAATTGCTATCTTGGAAAGTCTTCTAACAAGGACATTTTTGTCAAGATTTCTGACAAACACTGGCATTATCTTTCAATCATTTCTTGCTCTGAAGTAGATTTCATCATATACTGACCATGGTGCTTCTATTATTATATCAAATATTTTATATATCTGTTTTCTTAAGAACTGCTGTTATAAGTTCAGAGTTAATATAAAAAGATGCTGACCAAAGAGGCTGAAGCCTGGAAATTCAGAGTAAATCTGCTGAGATTAAACTGAGGACAACAGTGACCTCTAACCTACTAAAAGTAATAAAAAGTACGAAGCAAAAGTAATACAAATATTAACTGAAATAACCTCTGAATGCTATTTATCCAGTACAGGTAGTCATGATATCATGGCATCTGTGATCCACTCAGTTCAAGAAAACTGCCTTAAACATATTAATACCTACCATATACCTCTTGGGTCCACCCTATTGCAAACTGAATTGAAGAGACTTCTACTTCAGGATAAGATCAGGTTCCATTTTGAGTTGTTTTTGCCTTCATTAACACTTGCAAACTCCCCAAAGTTAATTTAAACCTTGGCATGGCTTTAAAACTTAGCTCTAAAACATCACTGAAAGTGAAGTAAAACAGTTTCTTTATTATACAGTCCGTTAAGAAGAGCGGACAAGCTGCTTATTTGTCTTTTAGCACTGAACAATCTTTATGGCATTCTTGGGTGATGGTTCTGAAATTATTAGCAATATTAGCCAAACTGAATTAATCTGAGACACACATACTACTTTCTTACTCAATTCACTGAATTTGGTACAATGTAACTAAAGGTCCATTTCTCAAATCAAATTCTCCTCTGTAACAAGTAGCATTGCATAAACTACCTTGAAGGCCAATTACAGTGAACTGTAAATTATTTCACTTTCATGGGAAGTTGGCTTTTAACACTTCCTGTACAACTGCCCAGTCTCTGCTCAAAAGAATGTGCTTTACTGCTGTTTACCAGTCCCACTTAGCACTAAATCATAGGTATGAGGGGTAGGTAGGTTTGGGACTAAACACTAGTTTCTAATTATTTTTAAATTAATCGAACATGTTATATGAATAGCTTTTCTTCACTTATTGCCTGGAAACAGCAGTACCATTTTTCACTTCATACAGTCCTACAGTACTTGAACTCTGACATACAATCCAAAGCAGTAGTCCATTCTCCATATCCAAGTAGTTGTGGAACTGTCTAGATAATGCTAATGAATGTATCATCAGTGTACATAAAACCCTGCTTTTTGGACTGGTATGAACAGGTCATCTGGAAAGACAGTATATTTGAAATTTTCCACACAGAACAGTTCATGCTGAATTCTGCTCTCTACTTACCATCAATTTTGTGCAATCTTTCCACATGGAAGAAAACTGCAGCCCTACTTCTGCAGAATAGGTCTTTATCCCAGTATTTTTATACAGCACAGGTACACATGTACATATCCACATGTACAGCCAGATACATCCAAGTATAATTTTTACTCTGTACTATATAAATATATATAAAATTTAATGCAAAAGGGCTTGCTTGGGGATTTAGAAATACTTTTTTTAGACTTCTTTTCAAACCATCTGCTTAACATTCTAGATTTTAAGTTATGTTTATGAATTCATGCAGTAATCTCTTGCACATTTAACTGTACTTTCCCAACAAAATACACAGAAGAAATGCCCAGACACAGAAGGCTCATTAGAAATAAATAAGAGACCAATTTGCATCTTATGCCAAAAGAGAGGCAGTGACAGTTTGCTTTATTTCCTTTTCTTTGTTATGTCAGTTAGGTTTACTATTCTGTCAGAGCATCCCCATTGTATACTCTAAAGCATCTGAAAGTTGTAACAACCAACTGGAAAGTGTGAATCAGAATTTGTTCAACAGCATACATAGAGATTAATTACTACTACCAAGGAACTAGCAAGGATGACAGTTTTTAATCTGAGAATCTAGACTTTATTTTAGTGACCAAGTCATTCCAATGACTAAATCTTTCAAACCAGATCATAAAACTGAAATTGTGAATGAAGAGCTTAAAAGCAGCATATTGCATATCCTCTGACAGCCATCAAAGACACAGAAATTAAAAAGTTAAACCAGGTGCCAACAGATAGAATATGTGATAATTCCCATAGGTTCTTATTATTGAATGTTCTTGCCCTCAATATCACAGTTTAGGGTCAGGGCAGCCCCTTAGACCTATAACAGATGCTCTCTGTTAACCCCTCTCCCTCCCCAAAGGGAAGAATAAAGGGAATAAGGGAGAGAGACTTAGCGATTAGAAAAGGAAACT
>WTSP01014289.1:41447-66550 GCA_025331215.1 Actenoides lindsayi | reverse complement strand
GGGAAGAATAAAGGGAATAAGGGAGAGAGACTTAGCAATTAGAAAAGGAAACTAGAACAGGTTTAATGAAAATTAATAATAATAATAATAAAAAAAATAAATTGAATATATACAAATATATACAAAACCAGTATCGAACCCAACACAAACACACCCCCAATGGCAATTACGTCACTGTCACCACTGATGTTGTGGAGCAGGCACCGGGAGAGTCCCAGATTGGGCCCAGCAGCAGACAGGAGCTGTGTTCAGGAGCTGGACTCTGGTACCAGATTCAGGAACACACAGATCAGGCTGGAAGGCAGAACGGACAGAGTCCTCCTTGGATGCTCCAAGGAAGAAACTGGAAGAGGACCCGAGCTAAGCAAAGCAAAGCTGGTAAAGTGGGCCAAGAGGGCACAGAGAGGGAGAAGAGGGCAAAGAGAGAGGGAGATTTTAAAAAAATACAATATCCAATTAGAAAAAGCCATACTTTAAACATACTTAGCAGCTGACTGGAACCACATTCGTGAGCTGGATTCTGGAATGGGATTGAGGAACTCACAGATTAGGATTAAAGGAAGAATGGATGAAATCCTCCTAGGACACCAGCCTTTGAAGAGAGCTTGACCCTCATGATCCCTCAGCTTTATACTGAATATGATGTATATGGGAGGGAATACCTCACTGGTCAGTTTAGGGTCACCCGTCCTGTCTGTTCCTCCCCACAAGCATGGTCTTTTACTTACTGTACCCCACAATGTGGCACACAGGATCTAGCAGTGACCTTGGTCTGCACACCAGTCCTTGGTTGTAACTCTAAACATTGAGTGTTATCACTGCTAGAAGCAGACGTCTTCAAAAACATGCTGCTAACTTCAGAAAGTTCAGTTAGTTAGAAGAGACTGAGCTGAAAGGTGAAATCACTGAACACAGTTAGTTCTGTTCTAACTGAAACCGGGCCACAGAGCAATATCGATAAACATCAGCCAATATCACATTAACAACTTAAATTTTAGTTGATACAGAAGTGAACATCATCAGTAATATAATGCATAAAGAAAGGAATCCCTGCCTTGAAAAGCCAACACGTTTTGTAAGTACAATCAGGTAATCGCTTCAGCTGGCAAAGAAAATTAAAATTCGGTATTTAACAGCAGTGAGATTTTCTGCTTTACTGAACAGTTGTGATGCGTATGGGCAGTTGTGCCACCTTGTCCTCCGTGCATCATTACTTGTTCACAAATTACCACTGCACATTACCTACACTGTGAATTTCCCTTTCAACCTTCCGTTTCAATTTAAGTTTAAAACTAAAGTTGGGGGCTTCTGTTCCATT
Source organism: Actenoides lindsayi (assembly GCA_025331215.1). Taxonomy (NCBI): domain Eukaryota; kingdom Metazoa; phylum Chordata; class Aves; order Coraciiformes; family Alcedinidae; genus Actenoides; species Actenoides lindsayi. The sequence goes on along the minus strand of WTSP01014289.1, from coordinate 65,232 downwards.
TCCTGAGGTATCCCATATATATCCAAAAATACATATTTCCCTGAATTCGCCACAGAATAATTTAAGATTCTTCATGTACTGTATTGCATCTAAATATGAGCGCAACATCTAAGCCAAAATATTCTTTGTAGTCTATTTTAGAAATCTGTTAACACAGGACTGAACCCTCTCTGGCCTTGCCCTGAAACCTCACTGAGGCTTCAGCACCAGGATGGTTTTAACTCAGTCCCTCTGCAGTTCACATGTAGGCAACTGGGACAGAACAGTACCCCAAGGGCTCCTTCTCTGAAGCAACAGCAAACTGCTTTTGCCATGTTTTATCTTGCATCCTTGCCAAGCACATATATAAAGCAATAACTGGTTCTCAGCCTCGCTAATACTCACCTACTTTTGTCTCAGGAGTTATCAAATCCCTGACCTCAGCACTAAAAATCAAATTAATACAATTAATAGGTGCTTAACATGAAGCTTAATTCAGAACTTCACTTTAAATAGCAAGGCTTATAGACTCAAAACATTCACAGTATTGACTACAAAACTAAGAGCACTTAGAATATTCAACTTTTCTAGATTTTTAAATTTAATTGCTAGAAGGTAAATTAAAATCAACAGCAGCATTCCCTCTTCTGAGTATACAGAAGATAGAAAGAATGAACATATATGGCTAGAAAAGATTTAGAGAGGGAAAAGTGAAGGGTGGGCAATGAGTGAAGTTATGGAATGAGGTGCATGTAGAAAAGTGTTAAACATCCAGACTGAAAAAATCAGAATCAAGAAGACTAAATGGGGAGAAGACAGATGTGAAAGACATGGACAGGGCTTTGATTTAGTGAAAGATGTTCGTGTCCATAGCTGGGGGGTTGGAAATAAACGATCTTTAAAAGTCCCTTCTAACCCAACCCATTCTGTAACCGATCTAGGAAAGGCAGAAAAACTGAATGTGGGAGAATTAGTATTTCTCATGACACATGAACTAAGGATGTCAAATTTAATTACAATAGGCAAAAGACTTAAAGAAAGAAACATATACATCAATAAGTTGTGAGACAGAACTTTAATTTAGGTAACTGATGGGTACTCAAGCTTATGCAGCATACAGAAGACTTCTTAAAATTTAACCGAGCTTTACGTTAGCTATACTGGGAGAACAGCACAGCATTAATTGCTGTTGCAAGAGCCTCAATCACAGTTGTTTAAAGACGCATAAACTGCACTAGACTATTTTAAATGTATTATTCAAATTTAGGTCATGCTTCCTCATCCTTGGTATCTTCAAAACTCCACAGCAAAAAGCCTGGCAGCGTGGCACTGTTTGCTTCTGAGAGCCTTGATAACCATTTAATGCCTCCGTCAGGATTATGCATGACAGAGAAGTGTTATATATATTGTTTCTTTTGTGCACACAACCGAAAACAGTTCATACATGGAAGAAGGAAGAAAAGGAAGTAGGAAGAAACTGAGGCAGTGGACTTATGCTAATTCAAATCATAACGAAGAGAATAAAAAAAAAAAAAAAAAACCAAACCAAAAAAAACCCCAAAAAAACCCCGCACCATGTTTTTAAAGAAATCTACAGAACTGTGCATGCTGGCACATAGAAGTGCACAGGCAAAAAAGCATGGTTTTAGTATTCATGTTGTTAATATTTGTTTCCCAGAAGTTTATCACATGCTTATCCTTTCCCCACCTCCACTGAAATGTCCGAGAACCAGATTATTGGTTAATCTTCAAAACCCGTTTTAAGTACACTATTTATTTTCGAAATGTATATTTTTAAAAAAAAACTTTATTCAGTAATTTCATAGTAAATTACTAAAATTGAAAAACTTTCTAAAATAACACATTTTAGTTACAAATCCACTTTTCATCTTTCTTTCAGACACGGCAGTAGAACACAATATTTTAGGTCATTTCTGACAAAATGCAAAAAAAAAGCATATTTGCTTAGACCAACAGGGAAGGGAAAGGATGAGCAACAACCCAGTGGACCACGTTGGCAAGCAAAAAGTGTGGGAGGTTTATTAGACACAAAAGTCTTTGTAATCAACAGTGCAAGACTGAAAGTAGCCCACCTCAAGAGTACACACAAGTAGGGATGTGCCTACAGGGCAGCACTGTGGGGAAAACTCTCTCACCTTTCCTGGGAAACAGCAAGCCCAGGTGCCTCTCTGAAGTGTTTGTACACCAATGGAAGCGGCAAAAGGAACAAACAGGAGGAATCAGAGACCTGATCGTGGTTGCATGGCTACAGCTTACTGAGATGTTGGAAACCTGATAGGATAGATATAGTGGGAGTACTGCAATGGGTGGATATGGGCTTTTTGGGAAGGACATGCTGGAAGCGGAGGAGGAGGTATTGCCTGTTATGTGAGAGAGCAGTGGGAATGTGTGGCACTCTACCCTAAATGGATGTGGAGCCAGTGAAGGATATATAGGTCAGGAGTAGTGGGCAGACCAACACGGGTGATGGTGTGTCTGTTACAGACCATGGGATCTGGAAGCAGATGATGCCTTCTTCAGACAACTGGTACAAGTCTCACATTCACAGGCCCTGGTCCTTGTGGAGATTTTAACCACCCTGATACCTGCTGGAAGTGCAACACAGAAGAGCACAAACAGTCCAGATTTCTGGAGTGCATTGATGGTATCTTCTTGATAGAGGGGATTGACAAGCTGACAGTGCAGATGCCCTGCTGAACTTCACATCATCTCAAAAAAAGAAAAAAAAAGATGAGGTGCAGCCTTGGCAGCAGTGACCAAAAGATAGTGATGTTCATGAACAAAGATCTCCTGACAAAAGGCGGGTGTAAATAGGAAGCAAAGAGCTGGAAGCAGAGTCAGGCCACACAAGAACATGTACAAATGAACACCACTAGAAAGCCCAGCTGGAGTGAATTTGGTAAGGAACATGAAGAGCAACAAGGGTTTCCACAGATGTATCAGCAGCAAAAGGAAGACAAAGAAAAAATGTGAGCCTGTTGCTGATGGAGCAAAGGACTTGGTGGCAAAGGACATGGAAGAACCCAAATTACTCAACACTTTCTTTGCCTCAGTCTTTACCAGAAAGTAATCCCAGAAAAAAAGGAAAATACCTTTTTTTTTTTTCTTTTTTTTTTTTTTAAATGCAAGAGTGATTGAACAGTGGAACAGGTTAATCAGGCAGCTTGTAAAGTCTCCAACCTTGGAGATATTAAAAATCTGACTGGGGACAATCCTGCTCTAGTTAACTACTTCATCACTGCTTCGAGGAATGTGGTTGAACTAGATGAACTCCAGAGGTCTCTTCCTCCCTCAAATGTTCTGTGATTTCACCAGGCATTTGATTCCGCATCTACTTAATAGTAATTCTATGGTTGTCTAACGTGCCAGCGTGAAGATACTTAAGAACATAGGATTCAGTGATACATGTAAAAATTCTATTTTGCTGCCCCAATTTTTAGTTCACTTTTGTCATTTTGTGAAAGCAAACAAAACATTCATTCAGTCCCAAAGACCACAGAGAAACTGCAACTGCCTTATTTATAATATTTTATAGGGATGTAGAAAGATATTATACACAAACCAGCTTTGCCGTTCACCCACATTTCTGGTGGTTCAGGAAGCCGAATGACAGTCTTACTTTTAAGCATCACATACAATACCCTTCTTGCAAGCAGGTACTTGAATGAAATATCTGTAGACATTGAGGATTAGCAATGAAATGAGAGCTCAGGGACTAACAATGCCTGAATAAAAGCTTAGTATGCTCTGGATAAAAGCTTTTATGAAAGTGGGCTCTAAATCCTGCAAAATGGTGAGTGCCGTCATCTTTCATGGTCTCCCTGAGACGATAAAGGTGCTCATCACTTAACTATTTGGTTTCCTTATGGACAAAATGAAGGCTGTCATGCAACTAACAGGTGAAAACTTTTCAGCAACTAATGAATGATTTTGATTATATTTCCATACAAGGAATGAAAAAACTATTCATGTTACTCTGTTAGTGTAATCAGCAAGAAGATATTTCATATACAAACATATGTAGGTTTTTTGGACACTGTGCACAGACTTTTTCAAAAAACTCCTCTATTGAGCAATTTTAAATGTTTTGACTATATACTACATGTACTCTCAAAACTCAAGTATAATGATGAAACTTTAAAAATAATTTAAAAAGTAGTATAAAAGAGCAATCTGATTGAATGATAAAACCAGTCAGATGACACCTGAAAAGCTCTATTCAGACTGCTATTTTATTTCATGCATTGATGTCTTATCCGTACAATGGGTATCATCAGTGCACTGATGCATTTATATTTTACTGATGGCTTTGTGCTCATCTATAACTGACCAGCTTGAATTTATTCCTAAGAAAAATAGTTAAAAAAGACGGACAGACAGACAGAAAGACAGAAAGATCCCCTTCCTCTCAGCTTCTTCTATTCAAAGTTCACATATATTTAAGTTTAAGGCTGCAAAAGTAAGGGGACAACATACAAAAGGGACAGCATTCTGAGAAGTCACATAATCTATCAGTAAAGACACACACCTCTCCACTACAGTTTTAGAGTCTCAGATACAATTTAGCAATATTATTTAATTTTCATACTCTCTCTCACATATTTGCAGTGCAAACATAAGAATACCTCATGACTTCTTAACATGGACTTTTTCTTTCCTCACAGTAACCTTTTTATGGAGAAATGATATATTGATTTTATACACAGGCCACTGAAGAGGGAGAATGCACCTAGGCAAAGATACACATGCAAATACAAGAAGGCCCTGGCCATGCTCTGCACTAAAGAGAAGCCAAATAGCCCCACGAGCATGAAGGCAACAACTTGACACTGCCAGACCTGCAGCTTTTTCAGTACATGACTCGGTCTGTGCTCTGTGTGCAGCACCCTGGCAGTGTGGGCACAACTCACTTGCTTTCAGCTACAATACAATACACCTGTGCTATTAGTGGTTTGGTAAAGGTCATGAAATAAATACAAAAAACCCAATAAATTTAGTCCCCACTTCACAAGCATAGACAACCATCTTTCCCTTACTGTGGTGTCAATACTTGTATCCATTTTCTTATAGCACATCTTGAAGCAAGCTGTAATTATTGGGCCTAAAGGCACATGGATGGCAAAGCCTAAGACAATCATTTGAGTTCTAAAAAGTTCTGTAATAATTTAAATGATGCAAAATAAAATAAAAGGTAGAAACAATCTATTTACGTTTTGCATTATTCTTCCACTCCTAACTGGACAAGAGGTATCTTCAACATCAGCCTCAATAGCTCAAGTGCCAAAAGGACTTTTTTTAATTTAATAAACAATCTCCCAAGACATACACACAAATGTCACATAAAAAAAAAAAACCAACAAAAACAAACAAGCAAACAAAAAAGAAGACTCCCTTTGGAAGTGATTCTAGATGCCATGCCAATTTTTCCAGGAACAAAGAGCCTTTAGCCCATCAAATTCTCAATAGTTTAATAATGGACTTACGGGCAAAGTCACAAAACTGTAATACATTTATTCATGAATTCTGGTTGCAGTGTTGCTGTGATTAAGCCCTTACAACCACGTTTCAGGACTAATGATGATCATTTCAGCTGTAATGCAAAAAAGATGCTGATAGTGTCATAAGAAGTTCATCTGCCTATGGCCATCATTCCATTACCATTCAAGCCATTCCATACCAAGCTGAAGACCAGCTCAGTGAAACAGAAAAAGGGAAATAAAAGACATAAGGAGGTTTTTGTCATTAAAGGGAAATTATTTTCTACTTGACAATTGAGCATTATTACATATACATCAAAGCCTAACCTGAAATAATTAGTCTGCTTTATATTTCTGTTCCTCTTGAAACTGATCCCTCCCAAAACTTGACATTCTCCTTTGCTTATTTTTCATTTGCCTGTTTCTCATTTAATTTTTTGGTTTGTTATCAACTTTTATCTGATGCTCCATGTCAAAATTCTATTTGTAAAACAGCATTTGAGGGACAAAACTATGCCTTTTAATAGTATGTCTGAAAAAGAAGCTTTCTATGAACTCCACCAATATCATCTGTACTTCATTACTTTCTGTCCACTCTCTGAGACTTCCTTTACAGTTGTTTAAAGCTGCAAGACAGTGAAACTCTCCTCTGAATCTCCTTGAATAACTGCTGCTCAGGTCTTCTACCATTTGTTCTGGCTTTGAATCTCCTATATGACTTCTGGGGTTTTCTGCATATATTGCAATAATTGCTTTTTTATGCAGATATTATGCTTGTAATTTAACAGCTAAGTATCTTATACCTCTTATTTTGAGACTCAACCTTCAGCACATTAGATAAGCTATAAGAACAACTGACATTTTTAAGTAACATAATGAAGAATAAAATAGAACCTACTAAGAAATGGTTTGCTTATACTGCAGCATATTTATCATGGAATTAATTTTTATTTCAGTCATAATAAAGAATTACTCCCATGGCATTTAAGGGCTTATAAAATTCACAAATTCTTTCATACTTGGAAATGCGACCATAAGGCCTCTCACTTAATGGTATGCAAATTTCTTTTTGAATTTCATTTGGGTTCACAAACAGCTATTTTATTCAATTAAGTGTAAATGAACCAAGCAATACGTAAGAGTGATAGCAATACAGGAATTATTGCTCAGTTAGGAAGTTATATGAGATGATCAATTCCTAACATAATATCTAGCAGTTCTTGCAAGTTTTCAATACTATATTTCACAGCTGTGGCTTATTATTGACCAATGCATTTCAACCCTAATACCATTTATATATAGTCTTCATCATGCTATAGATGGATAGCAGCCATCCTTTTAAACGTAATTTACTCATAAGAACTGGAACAGGAAGAGATTACTTAGCTTCTATCAAAGAATACAGTATTTCCAAAATCCAAGAAAAGATAATTGCCTTACTTCAGTTTTAGTTAAAGTAAAAACCAGTACCTGTTTTAAAGATGATGTATGAATGTATTTCTTTTTTAAAGCCACATTATACATCTTGATTAAGTCCTAAATCTATGTTTGCAAGACCTTGAATTACTCCACACAGTCTTCACTTACTATGCTTTGAATGAACCAGTTTGCTGTGAGAAAAAGCGTATGTGAGCTCTTAACAATAGGGCCTGTAATGATGCATATATCCATATTGCATGGGCAACTTAGCAATACCTTGACTTTTGAGATTTTCCTCTTAAAATACTTAATATCATTGTAGTCTACCACCATACAACGAAATTCCTACATTTTTAAACACCAAGAAGCAAGGCAACAGAAATGTTAGCTTGTTTAGTTCTTTACTAAGTTATCAATGTGGTAGGAATTCTTGCTGCATTAAAATCATATATCTGAAGTCTTTGCTATTGTTAATTATTAGAAAGACAAGGAATCCCCTTTCAAACGTCTAAAGGTGTATATAAATACAAAAGCAAAGGCAGAATCCTTAAAAGATTGCATGTTCATTTCTGCAAGTCTAAGTACAAAATGTTAGGAAAGCTTTCAGAATGTTTTTAATAAACTATGATCTTTTTTCATTTGGTCTCTAAAAGAATATTCACAATTACTCTAGCTCTCTGAAAAATTTAAGGCGTTTTATCATTAATTACCAAATCACAATAGTGGTTCAAAGTTATTTTAATACTAACATTAAGTTTTCCTGAGTCATTTTCAAAAAAGGAATAAATTGTCCTACTATATTCAAACAGTAACCACGTCTTATTTGAAAGTAAGTATTCTAAATGTAAGATCCAAAAGGAAAGAATTAGAAAAAGAAATCATAAGCCACTAATGGTCCTGAAGAAGGGAACGAGTGTGAAAGGCACCAATACTGCCAGCATAAATAAATGACAAAGGTATTGCAACACACAAGTGCTTTTTCAACTTTCTCAAGGTTTCGGTGAACCCAGATTCAAAGGGAATAATTCATAATGCCTTTGCACTTACTGTTAAGCAGAAGAAACACTATGCCTCTATGTCATCTTTTTTTATTTAAGTCTTTGACAGAATGGGTGAGCAAGTTACCTGCTGAGGCTTAAGTTTATCAAAATTTGTTTTCTCTCCTCAAATTTTATTCAGCTCTTCCAAATCCAGAGGTAATTCTTGAAGTAAACCCAGTGCTGTATGTGTAAGAACCAGTCACATGGAAGTGTTAATCTTCTAATTGCTCAAGTCCTCCTGGTCTTTATCTCACTACCAGAAGCCCTTCAAAGTCAAGATCTCAGACCTGGTGCCTGTCCATTTCAAGTGGGGCCACAGCTTTTACCTTGAGTCTAATCTTAAATTTTATCAAATTATGAAGTACACTACTTTGGTAAATTATAACTGAAAACTATCTTTGTTTTAATATTACAACACATATTGTCATAATATTAGCCACACGTGTTAAAAACTGCTGACCACAGTAGGTGCCGAGGCTAAACTCTGCCTTTCAAAGGACATTTCTAGGCCTTATCAAGCTACACACCAGCCATCACTAACTGCCTGCAGCAGCTGGAGACTCACACTCTCACCAAGGGACATCCTCCCCATGTTTGAGCTCACAGCAGCAGTTCCCACACTCTCCTCATCCTGCCTCTGTTTTATCTCAAAAACATTTCTGTGTTCTGGTATTGCTCAGCTAAAACGTAAGCAATGCAAAGCCTGAAGGGAAACTGCATCAGGTGAGGCAAATGCAGCCAAAGCGGAGGTTAGAGTACCTCGCCTTCGGCCGACCACACCGTTAATCCCAACCTGTCATTTGCTGCTGTGACTGAAATGGCTAATTCCTTTACCAGTGCTGGTTTTTTAGAAGAATCACATAATACAATATGAAATGATGCATTAAATGCTGTAAGAATACCTCTGCTTTGGGTGTCCGTACCCAGGTGCCAGTGTCGGGAAGCTGTAGCATGGCCTCTGTGAGGAGAGGCTGGGGCTGCCCTGTGCCAGGAACAGCCAGTTCCAGACTGCTCCAAGGTACCCACCGCAGGGCACAGATGAGTCCTGCAGCCACAGGATGTTGCCTTGGGGAAAGATTATTTCAGAAAGGGCAAAAAATGCCATGAGAACAAAGAGGAACATGGAAAAGAAGTATGATAAACAGCTCGATGGACCCCTAAGCCAGGCCAGCCTGGAAGTAGGCAGGAGGAGGTTCTCCACGCACCGGGGCAGGGATTCCCCAGCAGCCCACAGAGGACCCCAACCAGAGCAGGTAGATATTGCTGCATATTTACACCGCCTTAAAGGAATAAAAGCTGAGCTACATTAAAAGGAAAATAGTACCAGTTTGGAGGGGTTTCAGTGGTCTTAACGTTACTTAATGTTATTATTTTATGCTAATCCATCTAAAACTGTCAAATGAGAAGAAAAGGTAATGTCTTTAAGAGGATGAAGGATATCTCACACGCAAAACTCTTTATAATTGTGCCACTTTCAGTGATAAACAGTTACTTTGCTCATCTCACAGATATGTTGGTGAGACGGGATAAAAATAAGTGCTCATACAAAAACTCGAAAGGGATTCACAAGAGACAATCCCTGATACTCAGCCATTTCTCTTTCCTTCTTTCTTTCCATTGCACAATGGAATGGTCTAGAAAACCATTCACATCAACATGATGCGTTTATCTCCAAAGACAAGCCTTAGCAGCAGAGTACTACATTTGAAAAATCTTCCTCCTCCAGCTGCCTGAGTTGCTTTCTTTTTTATGGTCAAATGGTCCTCTGAGAGTGACTTCTTATAAACTCAGACAGAGACAGTGTTTAGTCAGAGGTCAGAGCAGTGCCTGATCTACACAAGAAACAAGCACTGATCTTAAACTGAATCAGAAATCACACTTTGATTTTCAAAACACAGATATGAAAGCATTTTGATTTTATGTGATTTGCATACTAATTCCATGATCATGATGAAAAAGCAAAAATTATGTAATCTGGAGTATTTTAAGTACTGTGATAAATCCTTAGATATTTATACCATTTTCTATTGTTTTACCTCAACATTTTCTTCACTACTTTGAATGCATAACAATTAAAGTGATTTAAAATATCATTATGATTTTGATATAAAATTACCTTAGATAATTCGAAATTAAATATTTAAAATATGTGATAAATTTGCATTTATATTAGTAGTTCAGGGTGGGGCCATGAGGGCAGGGTGTGAGTTTGGGGGTGTGACTGGTGATTTAATCACTGTTTAAATTGTCTGTGAAAGTCATCACAGATTCACAGGCTGGTATGTAACAAATGCATCCAGATGTTGCAGAATACAGCAATTGCTGTGCTTATAACAAAAAGGATTAGTATCAGATTTTGTGGTGGAGGTGATGTAGTTGAGCAAGGAAAGCCTTTGTCATGGTTTAGTTCCTTTAAATGGGTTATCTCAAGTATTCTTACCTACTTTGGTATACCCATCCTTTTGATATTTGTGTTTCCCCGCTGAGTTTTACAGCACCCTTCATCCAGTAGTATGAACTGCCCATATGTGTGTCGACTCTGTAAGTGGGTGCTGTGCAAGCAGATGATGCAGTATTAAGCAGGGTGTTCTGGCAAAGTTTTGAATGCTGGTATTATTCATAAAAATTTTGTAAATAGTTTATGCTTGTCACCCAAATTAAGTACAGAAATGCCTTTTAAAAATCTCAAAATGCATGACTGAAAATTTCAGCAATGAGCAATGCTTTCCTGCCATAGTTCTGTTACTGCTTTTCAGCACTACAAAGTGCTGAAATGCTGTGTTTTTCTTATTATCCTATGTGTAGGTATACCTTAAGCTGAACACATGTACTCTATACATGGTCCATTAACAAGAAACTATGCATGAAACACTGCAGACTATTTAAAGGTAGATACAAAGTGATAGAAACTGAAAAGGTCATGTTGGAAGTTCCTTTTTACATTCTACCAAGAAATTAATTTTCTCATTATAATACTCAAATTGTCTAATTTGATTTTCAGTTTCTTTGGAAGCATTTTAATGTCAGTTTGAGGATTCAGAAACATCATGTTCCCTCTCAAAATGATGGCTGTGATTTCTTTCACAAACAAGGCATCTATTATAATTTGGTTTTCATCTACTTATGATTATTATATCATAAAATTGTATACATTATTATTGCATATATATTTTAAAAGTGGTAAAGAATAACAGCATAAATTGTCTTCCTCGCTTTTTTAATGATTGAGTAACCCAAAATTATGGTTGCCAGCACTCAGCCTATCTGCCCTCATGCTCTCCATTTCAGACACTAACAAGACAATGTACTAATTTTGCCTCACCTCAAAAGATGAAAATCTAATTGAAAACAGTGAGGTACAGCTGACAACTTCACAGATTTTTTTGCAGCCTACTGCTTTACTGCTTTTGGCAATACTGAGTTTTTGTCCAATACACTCTGGATATCTAGCAGTCCAGGTTAAACACCCTTTTTTAACAAAGAATTTCAAAGAGCTTTTCAAAACAGAGTCAAAATAGACTTTTAAATTCTAAAGGCATCTTCAGCTTTTCAAAAGTTTGGATAACACTATTGTAAATGGAGAGATTTCAGAAATCAAAATAAAATAACTGTATTATTAGAATGGAATAGATTTTTAATGGGAAAAGCTACGGTGGAACACTACTTTTATAAATTATAGTTCATATACATAAACCTAAGGATGAATACATTTCTGTTGCTTCTTTTTTTGCTGTTATTAAACAAAACCTGCAATACTCTTAGATGTGGTTATACAGTCTTCTGTGAAACCTAGAGAAGACAGAAGTGTGGACTGCAGGAAAAGTAATTGAGTCTATCCAGTCTTGCACACAAATCTATCAGGCTTCAACACCCACAAAAAGTTTCCGGAAACTTTGGGATATGAAGCTAATAGCCCAACTTTTCATATCTACTATAAATTATGAAATACAAAATGCATCAGGCTTTATTTCATTACCTTTATCATTTCAGTTGAAATGCTTACATATATCAGGCTATCTAGCTCATGGTCTTAAGTTGCACCAAGGAAGGTTTAGATTAAATATTGGGAAAAATTTCTATACTGAAAGAGTGATGAGGCATTGGAACAAACTGCCCAGGAAGGTGGTGGAGTCACCATCCCTGGACGTGTTCAAAACCATGTAGACACGGCACTTCAGGACATGGTTTAGTGGTCATGACAATGTTAGGTAGATGGTTGGACTTGATCATCTTAGAAGTTTTTTCTGACCTTAATGCTTCTGTGATTCTGTGATTCTTAGACACAATTTTATCTGTGGTCATTTGCTCAAGGAAAAACCAAATGAAAGCTCAACAAAAATTACACAAAATATAAAGAACTCTGCATGGATTTGGCATTTCCCATCGTAAAAGAACAATCAACTACTGTCAGTAAGGTTGCTCTCTTGCAGAGATCAGAAAAGCCACACAATCAGCTTCCACTGGCTACTGATCATTATTTAGTATAACAGTCACTTCAGATTAGGCAGTGCAATCGGTGGAGTAGAAGGCGATCTCCCCCTTCTCCCACTGCACAAAAAGCAAGGCAGTGATAAGAAATTTTGTAGCTGGCCTGCTTAAAGAAAACCGGTAAAAGCTCTGTGCCTAAGAGCTGTTAGATATTCTTCCTGTGCAGAAACAGGTGACTTCTACTGCCACAGCTAGAAGTGCATCCAAAGCCCTTAACCTAACACTCACCTGCATGCTTTTGCCAAAGTGGAAATGGCATGAGATGGGAGATGCATAGGCAGCTGCTAATGAGTGTTGCCCTCATTAAATACTGAGGGGAATTGTCTGTTTGCCATTGTAAACATAAAACTGGGAACAAAACAGACTCCTTGGAGACCTACCTAATTAAGTGTTTTATTAATTGGTACTAAAGCAATGAAAGTATGGCAGCACATGTAATGTACCTTTGACACAGAAAAGGATGAATGGCCTGATGGGGCTATAAAGCCATAAAAACCTGTAATGTGTATAGAGTAGGTAATTACAATGTATTATAGCTCCATGTCATACAGAGACATTCATGGGGTACAGTTGTTTCATCACAAAATCCTTTATTTGTGAGGTCAGGCTTGGAGACTACTGGGATTCTATAGTAGTAATGCAAGCGTAATGTTTAATCAGTACAATGAAATTAGCCTGATATGGAGTCTCATATATAACCATCTGCAGCTTACTATTTGAACTTTGAGACATCAGCATGTTTGAGACAGAATTTTGGGTGTTGTTTTATAGATGAAATTCATGATAGCTACCACAATAAAGTGTTCTGCATGAAATGAAAAACTGCTAATACATTCTGCCTATCAAAATGATAACTTTTGTCTAGCACACAAGTGTCAAGAATAAGGCTGAACCTTTCTTCACATAATTACGTAAAACTGCTTAAAGCTAGAATAAAAAAGCAGCTGTTATAAATGGACGTGATATTTTACATTTTCAGGTATTATCCTTCTGGAGTTACTGAAAAACATGAAAAAGCATTTCAAAATTCACTATGGTCTTCTTAAGATCGTCAAAATAAAGTATTTAAGTATGTTTTACTCACTTACCATTACCCTGAAAGTAAGATTTGTTTCCACCAACATTTTCCTTTTCCCTGCCCTTTTGTTTCTGCAAGACCGAAATATGGATTCCTTCGGTCTACACACAGGAACAATGCTAGAGGACTAAACAAGGCTTAGAAATGTGCTCATGACATATAAACTAGAGCCCACTACGTTCTCTTATAATATTTTTCCCTTTTCCAGAGAATCATACTATAGTTTGGGGTTCTTTTACTGAAACAAGGTATCATTAGCCTTTATCAACAAAGTGAGTGTTGCGGGCTGGAACTGATACTTGGATCTAAGTTAATCTTATGTACAAATTGGGGACAAATTGTATGGCTACTTTGGAAGGAAGAAAAAGTGTCTTGGAACTTTAGATTCTCCATTCCACTAAGGAAAAACAGCTCCCATGTGAAGAGGATTTGGTGAGATAAGTGCTACAAAAGCACTGCCTCAGAACAGTCCAAGCTGCTGTTTACTCCACAGTCCACTGACAGAGAAGTCCACAAACTAGTTCACAAATTTTAGCTGACTGATTACACAGCAATATCAAAAAAGAGATCACAGCAGAATCCTCCTCTCTATTAAACAAACAAATGAAAAACTCAAAGATAAGCCAGAAAAGCTTTACATTCAAGAGCATTTTGAAACAGGAGAAGCATCTAGTATGTCTTGGAGGGGATATAAAGCATAGGAATATATAGCACAGAATAATAAAGAACTGGCTATCTTGAAAAAGGTGTTTCAAGTGCACAACATGAAACACCTGATAAACTTGCTATGCAGTACTGACTGGATTGCGAATTTTAACCACTGCAGTCTCCTAATGGCAGTTGTACAAATTAGAAAAACGATAGGATAGAAATTACAGGAGACTCAGGTAAAAAAGTTCTCTTTGCTACACTTTGAGGGCGTTACTTACGAGCTCTTCCCTGCATCAAAACAACAAAGGCAAAAGCAACAACAAAGGACAGTGGGGAGCAGGGTGTGGTGGCAAGAGAATCTCAATGGCTTGAAAGAAAACTCTGAATTACCTGCCTTTTTCTTTTCAGTCGGTAGCAGTTCAGTAACAAACAAACAGTATGTCTAAATCAGAAAAACAGAAGTACATAGATCTTTAATTGCACCTGATCATTTTACTTACAAAGAAAAGAAATACTATTCCTTCACAAACTCTTTGTGGCTTTTGTTTCTGGTCACACCATGAAAGAAAGCAATGAAGTTCTCAGGTGCTAGTACCCACAGTCATTTTAAGAAAAAAATATAGTACAGTTTAAGTAACAGGTATTACAGTTAGATGAAGTTTATTAAAAGTAGAGGCAATATACTCCTCTTCTGAAAGTACCAGTTAATTAACTTCGGTCAAAAGCACTTGCCAGGTAACTGTAAGAACTGAAGTTAGGTGTTTTTAAAAGAAAAAAAGAAATGTACAAAACACCCAAACAGCTGCACACATTTAACATGTCAGCAAAGAAAGTGAAACATTATATTCTAAATAAACTCATATGCAGTATTCTGATCAAACAGGAGCAGTCAACTGAACAGTTCATCATCTTGATGCCAGACATATCTTTTTTCTGCTTCCCTTGGAGAAAGTAACTATGTGCTATTTCTTGTCAGTTATATATTCATAAGATTTTTCCTTTATACTTTAAAGTGCAAAGACTTCCATTCTTTTATTTATAAGCTTTCGTTAGAAACTATTTCTAAAATCTGCAACACTTGCATAATACTAGTTTCCCAAGGACCCTAGATTAACCAAAAACTTTGTGAAATAATATGTCATTAGTAAAGCAGACTACCAATTTAAAGAGAAAGTCTTAAGTAACATCTGTGATTAACCCAATACCCTGGTCCTAATTCACAGAAAGCACCTATTAACTTTAGTAAAATTTTTACTTACATAAGCAGCACTTTTCAGAGGTATTATTTCTGCTTCATGAGCTGTCAGTCTGAATGAGGTTAGATAATAACATGATGACGATGAAACACAAGGTTAGGCTTAAGGGAAAGAAGATACATCCAAAATAAAATAATGTTACTGCTCTTATGCTAATTGAGGTCTATTCCATAGGCACAATATAAGGGCAGGAAGACAACATTTGTCACCTGATGGAACTTTTTGTTCGTTTAGGACTCTATTTTAGCAGACAAAAGCAAATCTGTGCAGCCAGTTGGCATTACCTCAGATCCTGTGATGTAGCAATACATCAATCACAGAGTTTTTGGCTTACAGCTGGCTCAGTGTCCAGCTCATGTAAACTTCATTTTTCTTTGATTGTTTGGGTGTGTGGGGTCTTTTGAAGTGGCAGAAAACTATTTTTTAAGCATAGTTTCAATAATAAAAAATAGTCTAAGAGTCTCCTTAGAGATGGTATACCAATAAACTGAGGCACTACAAATCATCTTTCCTCCTCTTCCAGACAGGAGAAATTTGCAAAGAAGCGTGGAAACAGATTCTTCCTATGCCAACTCCTACTTGACTTGCAGTAAATTTCTAGAGCATCCTTCAAATACCTTTACTTGGTTGTTGTTTGCTTGTATGATGACACAGAATCATCATCGTCAAGATTGGAAGGGACCTCTGGAGATCATCTAGTCCAACACATTGCTCAAAACAGGATCAATTAAATTGCAGTTGAATGGAAACAGCTCAGAGTACTGTAAAACCTCAGAGGTCTTCTAAGTAATTTTAGGGCACTTACATGTAATAACAATGCAAATTCTGTGGTGTTGTCTAAAATTAATAGCTTAAATCCTTATGTTATTCCTGTGTTTACATTATTATCTACTGAAGCATCATGAACTTATCAGTTAAAACTGTTAGAAAAAAATTAAGATAATTTATAACCAGAAAATAGTTTTGCTTGGTTTAAATAATAGGTGGCTTTACTTAGAGGGAGAAAGCAACTAAACTAAGCAACAGAAAATTCAATGATGTTGACACACAGGAGATAGTTTTGGTTTCATGCCTATAGGAGCTGAAGCTCTGAAGATAAATACATAAATAAATAATCACACTTTTACCCAAATGTTTTACTTATTGCCATAAAAAGACTTTTTTTTTTCAAACTCACTTTAAACATCAAAAAGTATTGACATTTATTGCCCAATGCACTCGTTGCATATAATAAAGATAATGCAAACCATGACACTAACTTTTTTATATATTGCCATTTCCCTTAGGTTGAAAAGATCTTTAGCCATCTCAATGACAGATCAATCTTGCTGCTGTTCCACTTAGAGACTCTAGGAAGGTTACCACAGGAATTTAACCAGAGTAAAATGACACTAAGTAGAAAGTTTGCAATATTTCAGTTAGGAAGTACTCCTTGAAACAGGCAAGCTGGAATTTACTTCAGAAAAACACAGGGATGAAAACATAGATGCATTCATTCATTACCCCTCAGTTCTGCAGATACTTCACATAAAAGAAATCCAGTTGATTGAGAAAATTATGGGCATATGAAATGCTGTTAATTTATCTGCTGTTTCCTTTTTTCCCTACATATTTAACAAAGACTCCTGGTCTTCCTTAAAATTTTTTTGAGACTCTCTAACTCTTTGTTGCTTTGATGATTACACAAATTTTCTTTTCAATCCTTTGAAGCTCAAGGGAAAAAAAAACAGTGATGGACTATGAAAAGCACACTGATGCTATATCCTCAGAAACATTTTCACTTCCTATGAAACATAGAGCTTAGATAAATTTGCAGGATATATCCCACCAGCAAAACCAGCAATAACTAGTAACTGCTATGATGCAGACCGTTGTGTAGAATTTCACCAAACTTAAACTCCTTCAATGCTTGCAGTCTGACAACATGCATGCCAAGTATTGCTATGTAATCTACACGCTCTGGCAACAGATCAGAAGCTCTCAGTCTGGTGTTGTGCACCATACCCTCTGCATCTCTATACAAAGTTCTTGTTTGTGCTAGAGATCACTTTCTGTCACATATTGCCATTCCCAAGAAAAGCTCCCTGAAAAGTCACTGTTAATGTCACCCATGGAGAAATTCCTATGACAACTTCTTAAAAGTGTTTTCACTAGTGTTGCAATGGCAACAATTATTAAGAATTTCTGCTGATTGACACGGGGAAACAGAACTCCCAGAGGTTTATATGCTACTGAGAATATGAAAGTATTGCACAAGAACAAAAGCCATTTTTATATAAACACAGCAATGTTGTCTGTTCACATCCAATTTATTCTGAAGGAGACACGAAGTCAGCCAATTGCTCTAGGCTTAACTGATGTTCAAACATCTTTACCAACTTTGTAGTCCAGATTTTGATGCGAAGCTTTGCCAATATTCTACTTGTTGACTTTCAAAAAATGTGATTAATGAAAAGACAGAAATGTGTGCTCCAGTACTGTACCACTGTGTTTTAAATATAAACACATCTATTCACTTTTTCTGTGTCAGCAAGAGGCTAAGACTAAGAACTGCAGTGGTTACAGAACTCTTCAGTTTCTTGTCAAAAAACACACTTTCTTTTTCTTTCCCCTGAATTTCAATGTTCTTTCTAGAATGCTATGGTTCACTTTACCTTAATGAAATAAAATTTCAGGAGTGGAACCTGTCTACAAAGAGCCACAGTCAGGAATTAGATTGTGGCAGTATGGAAAACAAACAACAGCTGCACTCAGTCACCTCTATGCTTTCATTATACTTATCTGAAGTTTTATTGTTATGTCTATGTCTAATGACAGCTATTGACTAGGAAAATACATTTCTTACTTGTGAACAGCCAGAAATCTGCTGTATTTAGTGTTTCTGAGAACACAGTATCCACCTCTCCCTATTCTTGCCCAAGCCTTTCATTTCTGCTTCAACAGCAATGGCAGCAAAAAAACCCATATACCCGTGCCAACTTGTATGACACGGAGATTAATACATTCTCAAATACTTTGAGTTATACTTACTGATTCTAGTTAAATGATTAAATCTACTGCTCAAGAAAGTCAGTGATATGACATTATTTCTCAATTAGTATTCTTCTTGTAGAAATATTACTCATTAAATAATCTAGTTTTCAAAACGTGTTTGGAGTAAAGACTATGAAAGGATGAACACATTACTTTTAGAATGTGCATACTTCAAACTGAACTGCTTAAGTGAGACAGAATTACAGAACCATGGCAGTTTTGAGATAGTTCCCAAGCGAAAAAATCCAGAATGATACAGCATCAAAGGAAAGGTGTTACAGATGTTAAATGAGGAGTGGATGAGCACAGGTAAAACAGAGCATAAAAAGCTATAGATGATGCTCAGAATCTGAGTATGCAAATGCTAACTGAGCATTAAATAAGCCTTTCCAAACAAGTGCTCATTTTGAAATGTATTAAATGGCAGTCAAGTTCTATCACTATTAAGCAGCCAGAGGAATGAAGCAACATCTTGCTGGGAATGAAGGATGACAATATAAACTATTGTGAAACTTGGAGACAAAAGGATTTGTGAATGTGAAGCATTTGAGGAACTTACACTATGAGAGGGAAAGAAAGAAAGAAATAGCCATAGTGAAAGTGACAGGTAGAATAATGAAAACATTTGCAAGGTAAGAGTTGGACAAGCTTGCACTTTCTCAAAGCAAAGGGGAAAGTATTTCAGTAACTGAAATAATTTGGCAAAGTCTGGATTAATACTGCATAGCTGGAGAGGAAAAGTAACAGAAGAAATATTGTGCAAGAAGACATAGCCAGATTCACTCATATTCTCAACTGAAGATGCTTGTATTTGTCAGCCTGAGTTCTCCAGCAGCCAAGAAAATTGAAAAGAAAAATCTGTTTACTCGTTAAGCTTACATCTGAATATGTAGGTTAGACAAACACGTTTAGTTTGGATAGAAGAAGATTTAGTTTGAAACAGAAAAACAGATTATCAATTTGGCACAGTAATTGTAGCTAAAGTCATATCACAAATGAAATTATTCTGTGACTTTACCACAGAAGAAAAGGTTCAAGAATGGTGGCAGCCTACAGCTCCACAGATGGACAGTGATGAAGAAGAAGATTGTATAAAGGAAGAAGGATGAGTCATTGGAGCTAAATAACAGCAATTATTCTAAAGAACACAGATTAATTTTTGAAGTGAATGCTAGCTTTAGAGTCTGAGGCATATCCCAGTTCTGCACTCTGGACAGTGGGAAACCATAAGAGACTTTACTGATAGCAGATAGAAGTGCCATTTCAGAGCCCAAAGGAAAGAGCGGAGAAACTGCTTTAGACTGCTACTATTAGCTTTGGCAGCAAGGGAGAGAGGCTGTTGCTGGTTTCCAAAAGACATCAATTTTATGAAGTTATTAACATGTATTTGACAGTTTTGTGCCCTTTCATCCAGCTTTAGTAGTTTCTAGATCCCATGGTCAATTTCAGCCTATTCTACCTAATGGTAAAGTTCCTAAACATTAAATTTCTGCAAATTTTATGAGAATCTGTGGCTAAAGGAAGAGACTTATTTGAGAAAATGGTATGTCTTAGCTATTATTTATTCCCTGGACATGTCACTCAGTACTCCTGAAGATCTAGACCTTAAAGAAAATTTTCTCATCAACAAGATCAATATATAGAGATGACACTCTTGTATAAGGCAGTTCCTACAGGTTTTTTTGGTCTGTCTCTCAAGTTTAAACAGAGTGTATTAGTAAACATATGTACTGCTAGGAAATCACACAAGTTCAGTCCCTTACAGCTGATAAGAACAAAGTAAACAGAATTGTTCATTTGCATTGGCAAGAGGAAGATCAGAAAACTCTAAGTTCAAAATTAGTAGAACAAAATTCTACAAAAAGAAGCCAATAAAATAAATACTATTATTTTAGTTTTTCTTAAGTTAAAATGTCAGAATGGTAATTTATTAAATCTCTAGCACTATAGTAATTTTTGAAATAGAAGCAACTCATACTGTTTAGCTTTTCCCTAAAATAGAAGTATACGTAAATGAGATAGGAGCTGGTTTTTCATCATTTACTGGCACCACAATCAAATGTAAACTCTATTAGAGTTTTAAGATATTTGGATTGAGGACTTTAATGGGATACATTCTAAGACTAAGGAACTAGATGCACAATCAAATCACGGAGCTCAGCTATATTTAAAATGTCTGCTGCAGGACTCTAATAAATGAATGTATGCAGCAATATACTGATACCAGGTTGTTGGTTGGGGTTTTTTTAATGAAACTTAATACAAAGCGCTGCATAAATCCTCTGCCATGAGACAGCCGAGGTCCACCACTGCCCACTAAAAAACTGATTAGCATGAAGTTAGAAGCCATATTAAGGAGACAGCAGGCAGTAAAGGCAGCAGAATGAGAGCTGTCTGGAGAAGGAAGGCTGGCATTGCTGCTGTCAAGAGGAACAGCAACAAATCTGGCGGACGGCTGCACAACAGGGGCCAATGGAAGCCATGTGAATGGGTACAAAAAGGTGAACTCTCACCGGCATAACTGCTGCCTGCATGTGATCAGCTCCAGAAGAGGTTAGAACCTGAGAGGATCTCTGGCATCAAAGTGAATGAATCTAAACTCTCATACTAAATTGCTCTTGGGAACTGTAATGCTACCTGTTCCTTTTATATCTCTAAGCTTTTAGACTCAGAAACAGCGGCTGAGATGCCACTCATTTTCCTAGTACTAGTGAAGGAATACTCTTACACAGTCAAAAAAAAAACATCCATGCCTCTGTGGACCTGCTGCAAGCTGAAATAGAAGGAATCTAGCATAAATAGGTAAGGAAACTCAAATTCCATTTTTCAGGGAAATCCCCAATTTGCTTAGACTATGACTCAGACTTTCAACACTATTTTTAAGGGAAGCAAGCAAAAGGGATTTCAAAGCTAAAAAAAAATTAAAAAAAAAATCAATCCATCCCAAACTGTTTGGAAATCATGGTTTTTTTCTGAATGGCACTCAAGGTAGTACCATCTCATATTTTATACGCGTATTTCTGTCCTAAGTCTTAAGAACATGAGCTCAACTAAACATATGTTTGAGAAAAAGCATTTCCTAAGAACTCATCCTAACCTTAGTCTGTCACAATAAACGAGACTCCACCTTACTACTCCTTGCTCATCATTAAAATGGAGACTATATAGTTTCAGGCTCTACTACAGTATTCTTTGAGGCCATTAAAAGAATGAATTACTATAAAAGATTTACACTTTTGGCTTACTTTCAGAGTATCTTAACCACTGACATCATTGAGAATATATACATGAATTGTAAAATCTTAATGCAATCCTTACAAGAGCCCTGAATAAAACAGGATTGAGATGTGGCAGTAAATTACAGACATACGTACGCACATTATACAAAAATAATTTTAAAAAACCCAACAAACCATTATAGTCAAAGCATAAAAAAGTCACTGTTAGAAAAGTCAAAAACCAGGAAAGCAATCAAAATGTATGTTGGAAGTCAACCAGTACCCAATAAAACCAGTTCAGTTTTACTGAGGTAATACTTTTTATAAGATTAGTAAAAAAGGCTTATTTAATATCACAAAGTCTCTGTGGTTATCAACAGTTGATTCAATATTGCATGCCATTCAAATTTCAGGGAATGTGCTCTTTCTGTGCTCAATTGTTTTCTTAGAAAAATTTTAACTATTATTTTTGACTCCCAATGGGAATAGTATGTCTAACTTTCCTACAGAATTGACTACCCAAATGAACAGAAAAAAACCCCAAAGCTCAGACTAAAACACCTTCAAGTGGAAGCTTAGGGAGTCTAAAACATCTCCAGTAAATGCAACTCTTGCTTTCATATACCATATTTTGCAGATATATACAAGCTGCCAAGGGAAGTGTTTGAGTCACCACCACAGGAGGTATTTAAAAGACATGTAGACGTGGTGCTCAGGGTCATGATTTAGTGGAAGATTTGGCAGGTTAATGGCTGAACTTGATGATTTGAAGGGTCTTTTCAAGCATTCTGTGATTTCCCAGTACTTTTCAATGTGATTGTAAGAATAAATAAACACATATATAAACCATAATAAAATTTATTATAATTTTTTGAACAAGAGGACTGTAGCATGTACCAGTTAATCATGGACCATCTGAATATTCAGAAGGGAAGTGTGAGTATTTACTTATACTGTACTAATGCTGTATTTTTCAATCTGGTGCTTGATACTGAAAAAATATTTGCAAAGCACTATAAAAAGCAATATTCTATAACATACTCTAAAATTTTTTAAAATTTAATTAACTAACCCACATTGCTATTGCATTTCTATGCAAAAATAGGTAGCTTTTTTATTTCAGGAAAAGCTGCAGTAACTCACTGTAGCCAGATGCAGTCCTTGTCTTCGTTAAATAATGCACACCAAAAAAAAATAAATGTTAAAGTGATGAATAACCTAAACAGATTTCAATTTGTATTCATTCTTGGTTTGCTGCCATAAACCTAGGTTTCATAAATCCACATCTGTGAAAATTCTTGCGACATGTGAACACAGCTGTCCTTCAGATCCAGCTTTCTCCACATTTCCTGATCACCCTTTTGTCTATTTGGCAAAATCCAGCCTCTAATTAGTATTGCACAAATTATTCTGTCACATAGCTAGCATCTTTTTCCTCCACTAAACATCTGTTTGGAAGGTTGAGTATTTGTCTGCAAATTATATTTCCTTTCACACACAATCTTTTAAGATTATGTTATTAGATAAATTCCTTATATGCAACATGGGAGATATTAAAATGCCTAAAGAACAAGTGAGTTTAATTCATCAATGGCCAACTCTTCTAAAGCACTTACTTCAAAAGCAGTTTTAGCATAGACAACATATGGGGCTCTATTAATACAAACTCTACCAAAGCAGTTCACATACTTTCTAAATTATCCTGAACAATCTATTTTTTTGTTTTCCTCATTACAACCAAAAAGATGGCAGTAATTCTTAAAGTCCACTGCATTATCTAATTTAAGTCTCTTTTTTATTGATGAATTGCCATGAGGTATATACTTGCTCAATGTAAGAACACCAGTTTGGAAATGAATTCCAGCCTAGAATTTGCTAAATATTTTGAGCATTCATCTCCCTGCCACATGGGGCCTACAAGAATCATAGAATTGTTTTGGCTGGAAGAGGCCTTCAAGATTATCAAGTCCAACCTTACTTCTAGCCCTATCAAAAACCACTAAACCATGTCCCTAAGCACAACATCTATATGGCTATAAACATCTTCCAGGGATGGTGACTCCACCACCTCCCTGGGCAGGCCATTCCAATCCCTGACAACCATTTCTGTAAAGAAATGCTTCCT